>NW_003114673.1:0-59435 GCF_000003605.2 Saccoglossus kowalevskii | reverse complement strand
TCAACTAATTTTATTAAATTTGTCGACTTTAGAACTGCGCGTTTCTATATGCCAACAACTTAAATCATACATACGAATACATCTACCAACTTTGTAATAACTTTGCACAACTTTGCAATCACTTTAAACAACTTTGAACGGTGTGTTAATAGCTTAAAACCCACTACGTGCCGACGACATAAACAACTTGTTCTTGAAAATTAGAAGGATTTTGAAAACTTTTTATTAAATTAAAATAGTTACAACAATTCCGCGATTTTCCACTATAAATGATTGACATCACAGTAAGAAAGAATGCAGGAACGTTGTTTTATATGTTTTACATGTGTGTGATGAAAAAAAAATTCAACAGCTTGTTTACTGAGGGAGTCTCCCATGCAAGTACTAACCACGCCCGATTGTGCTTTACTTTAAACATTTGTCGGTGACCTAACCACACAGCTGCATGGATTATTTGAAATTAAACCGATTTGGCGGCTAATTCATGTTTTTGCATGTTTTACAATCGATATTGCAGGCACAGGTAACTTCTAGAATTGACCTATGACCTCTACATACTTGGAGTTACAGTACGGTAATTTAACAGTATTTAAACAAATATTTATTCACATTTTCGAACTTTTAACTATGAGACTTGTTAATATGATATCACAGGTACCAATTCCGAATGAAACTACAAACTTTACAATCGCTTTTCACAACTTTGTAACCATTTTTTGTCGCTTTTTCGGTTGGCTGTTGTGATAATCTGCTTATATATGAGGCATTATCGATACATTTACTTAATGTTTTCAACATTTAACTGCGGGGTTGTCATTACAATGACTTAGATAAATATACAAGCCTCTTCGTCAACATTTCATTCGTTTTTTCAACTTTGCACCCTGTTTTTTAACAGTTTACAGTCAGCTCATGTAAACATCGATAGGCAGCTTCCAACTGATTTTATTAAATTTGTCGACTTTACAACTGCGCGTTTCTATATGCCACAGCTTAGTCATACATACAATACATCTACCAACTTTGTAATAACTTTGCACAACTTTGCAATCACTTTAAAAACTTTGAACGGTGTGTTAACAGCTTAAAACCCACTACGTGCCGACGACATAAACAACTTGTTCTTGAAAATTAGAAGGATTCTGATAACTTTTTATTAAATTAAAATAGTTACAACAATTCCGCGATTTTCCGCTATAAATAATTGACATCACAGTAAGAAAGAATGCAGGACCGTTGTTTTATATGTTTTACATGTGTGTGATGAAAAAAATTCAACAGCTTGTTTACTGAGGGAGTCTCCCATGCAAGTACTAACCACCCCCGATTGTGCTTTACTTTAAACATTTGTCGGTGACCTAACCACACAGCTGCATGGATTATTTGAAACTAAGCCGATTTGGCGGCTATTTCATGTTTGTGCATGTTTTAAAATCGATATCGCCGGCACAGGTAACTTCTAGAATTGACCTATGACCTCTACATACTTGGAGTAACAGTACGGTAATTTAACAGTTTTTAACAAAAATATTTATTCACATTTTCGATCTTTTAACTATGAGACTTGTTAATATGATATCACAGGTACCAATTCCGAATGAAACTACCAACTTTACAATCGGTTTTCACAACTTTGTAACCATTTTTTGTCGCTTTTTCGGTTGGCTGTTGTGATAATCTGCTTATATATGAGGCATTATCGATACATTTACTTAATGTTTTCAACATTTAACTGCGGGGTTGTTATTACAATGACTTAGGATAAATATACAAGCTTCTGCGCCAACATTTCTTTCGTTTCTTCAACTTTGCACACTGTTTTCTAACAGTTTACAGTCTGCTCATGTGAACATCTATAGGCAGCTGTCAACTGATTTTATCAAATTTGTCGACTTTACAACTGTGCGTTTCTATATGCCAACAACTTAGGTCATACATACAAATACATCTACCAACTTTGTAATAACTTTGCACAACTTTGCAATCACTTTAAACAACTTTGAACGGTGTGTTAACAGCTTAAAACCCACTACGTGCCGACGACATAAACAACTTGTTCTTGAAAATTAGAAGGATTTTGAAAACTTTTTATTAAATTAAAATAGTTACAACAATTCCGCGATTTTCCACTATAAATGATTGACATCACAGAAAGAAAGAATGCAGGAACGTTGTTTTATATGTTTTACATGTGTGTGATGAAAAAAAATTCAACAGCTCGATTACTGAGGGAGTCTCACATGCAAGTACTAACCACGCCCGATTGTGCTTTACTTTAAACATTTGTCGGTGACCTAACCACACAGCTGCACGGATTATATGAAATTAAGCCGATTTGGCGGCTATTTCATGTTTGTGCATGTTTTAAAATCGATATCGCTGGCACAGGTAACTTCTAGAATTGACCTATGACCTCTACATACTTGGAGTAAGAGTACGGTAATTTAACAGTATTTGAAAAAAACAATTATTCACATTTTCGAACTTTTAACTATGAGACTTGTTAATATGATATCACAGGTACCAATTCCGAATGAAACTACCAACTTTACAATCGCTTTTCACAACTTTGGAACCATTTTTTGTCGCTTTTTCGGTTGGCTGTTGTGATAATCTGCTTATATATGAGGCATTATCGACACATTTACTTAATGTTTTCAACATTTAACTGCGGGGTTGTCATTACAATGACTTAGGATAAATATACAAGCTTCTTCGCCAACATTTCGTTCGTTTTTTCAACTTTGCACACTGTTTTCTAACAGTTTAAAGTCAGCTCATGTGAACATCTATAGGCAGCTTTCAACTGATTTTATTAAAATTGTCGACCTTACAACTGCGCGTTTCTATATGCCAACAACTTAGGTCATACATAGGAATACATCTACCAACTTTGTAATAACTTTGCACAACTTTGCAATCACTTTAAACAACTTTGAACGGTGTGTTAACAGCTTAAAACCCACTACGTGCCGACGACATAAACAACTTGTTCTTGAAAATTAGAAGGATTTTGAAAACTTTTTATTAAATTAAAATAGTTACAACAATTCCGCGATTTTCCACTATAAATGATTGACATCACAGAAAGAAAGAATGCAGGAACGTTGTTTTATATGTTTTACATGTGTGTGATGAAAAAAAATTCAACAGCTCGATTACTGAGGGAGTCTCACATGCAAGTACTAACCACGCCCGATTGTGCTTTACTTTAAACATTTGTCGGTGACCTAACCACACAGCTGCACGGATTATATGAAATTAAGCCGATTTGGCGGCTATTTCATGTTTGTGCATGTTTTAAAATCGATATCGCTGGCACAGGTAACTTCTAAAATTGACCTATGACCTCTACATACTTGGAGTAAGAGTACGGTAATTTAACAGTATTTGAAAAAAACAATTATTCACATTTTCGAACTTTTAACTATGAGACTTGTTAATATGATATCACAGGTACCAATTCCGAATGAAACTACCAACTTTACAATCGCTTTTCACAACTTTGTAACCATTTTTTGTCGCTTTTTCGGTTGGCTGTTGTGATAATCTGCTTATATATTAGGCATTATCGATACATTTACTTAATGTTTTCAACATTTAACTGCGGGGTTGTCATTACAATGACTTAGGATAAATATACAAGCTTCTTCGCCAACATTTCGTTCGTTTTTTCAACTTTGCACACTGTTTTCTAACAGTTTACAGTCAGCTCATGTGAACATCTATAGGCAGCTTTCAACTGATTTTATCAAATTTGTCGACTTTACAACTGCGCGTTTCTATATGCCAACAACTTAGTCATACATACGAATACATCTACCAACTTTGTAATAACTTTGCACAACTTTGCAATCACTTTAAACAACTTTGAACGGTGTGTTAACAGCTTAAAACCCACTACGTGCCGACGACATAATCAACTTGTTCTTGAAAATTAGAAGGATTTTGAAAACTTTTTATTAAATTAAAATAGTTACAACAATTCCGCGATTTGCCGCTATAAATGATTGACATCACAGTAAGAAAAAATGCAGGAACGTTGTTTTATATATTTTACATGTGTGTGATGAAAAGAAAATTCAACAGCTCGATTACTGAGGGAGTCTCACATGCAAGTACTAACCACGCCCGATTGTGCTTTACTTTAAACATTTGTCGGTGACCTAACCACACAGCTGCATGGATTATATGAAATTAAGCCGATTTGGCGGCTATTTCATGTTTGTGCATGTTTTAAAATCGATATCGCTGGCACAGGTAACTTCTAGAATTGACCTATGACCTCTACATACTTGGAGTTACAGTACGGTAATTTAACAGTATTTAAACAAATATTTATAGCCATTTTCGAACTTTTAACTATGAGACTTGTTAATATGATATCACAGGTACCAATTCCGAATGAAACTACCAACTTTACAATCGGTTTTCACAACTTTGTAACCATTTTTTGTCGCTTTTTCGGTTGGCTGTTGTGATAATCTGCTTATATATGAGGCATTATCGATACATTTACTTAATGTTTTCAACATTTAACTGCGGGGTTGTCATTACAATGACTTAGGATAAATATACAAGCTTCTTCGCCAACATTTCTTTCGTTTTTACAACTTTGCACACTGTTTTCTAACAGTTTACAGTCAGCTCATGTGAACATCTATAGGCAGCTTTCAACTGATTTTATTAAAATTGTCGACTTTACAACTGCGCGTTTCTATATGCCAACAACTTAGGTCATACATACAAATACATCTACCAACTTTGTAATAACTTTGCACAACTTTGCAATCACTTTAAACAACTTTGAACGGTGTGTTAACAGCTTAAAACCCACTACGTGCCGACGACATAAACAACTTGTTCTTGAAAATTAGAAGGATTTTGAAAACCTTTTATTAAATTAAAATAGTTACAACAATTCCGCGATTTTCCACTATAAATGATTGACATCACAGTAAGAAAAAATGCAGGAACGTTGTTTTATATGTTTTACATGTGTGTGATGAAAATAAATTCAACAGCTTGTTTACTGAGGAAGTCTCCCATGCAAGTACTAACCACGCACGATTGTGCTTTACTTTAAACATTTGTCGGTATCCTAACCACACAGGTGCATCAACTATTTGAATTTAAGCCGATTTGGCGGCTATTTCATGTTTTTGCATGTTTTAAAATCGATATCGCTGGCACAGGTAACTTCTAGAATTGACCTATGACCTCTACATACTTGGAGTAACAGTACGGTAATTTAACAGTATTTAACAAAACTATTTATTCACATTTTCGAACTTTTAACTATGAGACTTGTTAATATGATATCACAGGTACCAATTCCGACTGAAACTACCAACTTTACAATCGCTTTTCACAACTTTGTAACTAATTTTTGTCGATTTTTCGGTTGGCTGTTGTGATAATCTGCTTATATATGAGGCATTATCGACACATTTACTTAATGTTTTCAACATTTAACTGCGAGGTTGTCATTACAATGACTTAGGATAAATATACAAGCTTCTTCGCCAAAATTTCGTTCGTTTTTTCAACTTTGCACACTGTTTTCTAACAGTTTACAGTCAGCTCATGTGAACATCTATAGGCAGCTTTCAACTGATTTTATTAAATTGTCGACTTTACAACTGCGCGTTTCTATATGCCAACAACTTAGGTCATACATACAAAATACATCTACCAACTTTGTAATAACTTTGCACAACTTTGCAATCACTTTAAACAACTTTGAACGGTGTGTTAACAGCTTAAAACCCACTACGTGCCGACGACATAAACAACTTGTTCTTGAAAATTAGAAGGATTTTGAAAACTTTTATTAAATTAAAATAGTTAAAACAATTCCGCGATTTTCCGCTATAAATAATTGACATCACAGTAAGAAAGAATAGAGGAACGTTGTTTTATATGTTTTACATGTGTGTGATGAAAAAAAAATCAACAGCTTGTTTACTGAGGGAGTCTCCCATTCAAGTACTAACCAGGCCCGATTGTGCTTTACTTAAAACATTTGTCTGTGACCTAACCACATAGCTGCAAGGATTATTTAAATGGCCGAATTGGCCGCTATTTCATGTTTTTGCATGTTTTAAAATCGATATTGCTGGCACAGGTAACTTCTAGAATTGACCTATGACCTCTACATACTTGGAGTAACAGTACGGTAATTTAACAGTTTTTAACAAAAATATTTATTCACATTTTCGAACTTTTAACTATGAGACTTGTTAATATGATATCACAGGTACCAATTCCGAATGAAACTACCAACTTTGCAATCGCTTTTCACAACTTTGTAACTAATTTTTGTCGATTTTTCGGTTGGCTGTTCCGATAATCTGCTTATATATGAGGCATTATCGACACATTTACTTAATGTTTTCAACATTTAACTGTGGGGTTGTCATTACAATGACTTAGGATAAATATACAAGCTTCTTCGCCAACATTTCGTTCGTTTTTTCAACTTTGCACCCTGTTTTTTAACAGTTTACAGTCAGCTCATGTAAACATCGATAGGCAGCTTCCAACTGATTTTATTAAATTTGTCGACTTTACAACTGCGCGTTTCTATATGCCAACAACTTAGGTCATACATACGAATACATCTACCAACTTTGTAATAACTTTGCACAACTTTGCAATCACTTTAAACAACTTTGAACGGTGTGTTAACAGCTTAAAACCCACTACGTGCCGACGACATAAACAACTTGTTCTTGAAAATTAGAAGGATTTTGAAAACTTTTTATTAAATTAAAATAGTTACAACAATTCCGCGATTTTCCACTATAAATGATTGACATCACAGTAAGAAAAAATGCAGGAACGTTGTTTTATATGTTTTACATGTGTGTGATGAAAAAAAATTCAACAGCTTGTTTACTGAGGGAGTCTCCCATGCAAGTACTAACCACGCACGATTGTGCTTTACTTTAAACATTTGTCGGTATCCTAACCACACAGGTGCATCAACTATTTGAATTTAAGCCGATTTGGCGGCTATTTCATGTTTTTGCATGTTTTAAAATCGATATCGCTGGCACAGGTAACTTCTAGAATTGACCTATGACCTCTACATACTTGGAGTAACAGTACGGTAATTTAACAGTATTTAACAAAACTATTTATTCACACTTTCGAACTTTTAACTATGAGACTTGTTAATATGATATCACAGGTACCAATTCCGAATGAAACTACCAACTTTACAATCGCTTTTCACAACTTTGTAACTAATTTTTGTCGATTTTTCGGTTGGCTGTTGTGATAATCTGCTTATATATGAGGCATTATCGTTACATTTACTTAATGTTTTCAACATTTAACTGCGGGGTTGTCATTACAATGACTTAGGATAAATATACAAGCTTCTTCGCCAACATTTCGTTCGTTTTTTCAACTTTGCACCCTGTTTTTTAACAGTTTACAGTCAGCTCATGTAAACATCGATAGGCAGCTTCCAACTGATTTTATTAAATTTGTCGACTTTACAACTGCGCGTTTCTATATGCCAACAACTTAGGTCATACATACGAATACATCTACCAACTTTGTAATAACTTTGCACAACTTTGCAATCACTTTAAACAACTTTGAACGGTGTGTTAACAGCTTAAAACCCACTACGTGCCGACGACATAAACAACTTGTTCTTGAAAATTAGAAGGATTTTGAAAACTTTTTATTAAATTAAAATAGTTACAACAATTCCGCGATTTTCCACTATAAATGATTGACATCACAGTAAGAAAAAATGCAGGAACGTTGTTTTATATGTTTTACATGTGTGGGATGAAAATAAATTCAACAGCTTGTTTACTGAGGGAGTCTCCCATGCAAGTTCTAACCACGCACGATTGTGCTTTACTTTAAACATTTGTCGGTGACCTAACCACATAGCTGCAAGGATTATTTGAAATTAAGCCGAATTGGCGGCTATTTCATGTTTTTGCATGTTTTAAAATCGATATTGCTGGCACAGGTAACTTCTAGAATTGACCTATGACCTCTACATACTTGGAGTTACAGTACGGTAATTTAACAGTATTTAAACAAATATTTATTCACATTTTCGAACTTTTAACTATGAGACTTGTTAATATGATATCACAGGTACCAATTCCGAATGAAACTACCAACTTTACAATCGCTTTTCACAATTTTGTAACAATTTTTTGTCGCTTTTTCGGTTGGCTGTTGTGATAATCTGCTTATATATGAGGCATTATCGATACATTTACTTAATGTTTTCAACATTTAACTGCGGGGTTGTCATTACAATGACTTAGGATAAATATACAAGCTTCTTCGCCAACATTTCGTTCGTTTTTTCAACTTTGCACCCTATTTTTTCACAGTTTACAGTCAGCTCATGTAAACATCGATAGGCAGCTTCCAACTGATTTTATTAAATTTGTCGACTTTACAACTGCGCGTTTCTATATGCCAACAACTTAGGTCATACATACAAATACATCTACCAACTTTGTAATAACTTTGCACAACTTTGCAATCACTTTAAAGAATTTTGAACGGTGTGTTAACAGCTTAAAACCCACTACGTGCCGACGACATAAACAACTTGTTCTTGAAAATTAGAAGGATTTTGAAAACTTTTTATTAAATTAAAATAGTTACAACAATTCCGCGATTTTCCACTATAAATGATTGACATCACAGAAAGAAAGAATGCAGGAACGTTGTTTTATATGTTTTACATGTGTGTGATGAAAAAAAATTCAACAGCTTGTTTACTGAGGGAGTCTCCCATGCAAGTACTAACCACGCCCGATTGTGCTTTACTTTAAACATTTGTCGGTGACCTAACCACACAGGTGCATGGATTATTTGAAATTAAGCCGAATTGGTGGCTATTTCATGTTTTTGGAAGTTTTAAAATCGATATCGCTGGCACAGGTAACTTCTAGAATTGACCTATGATCTCTACATACTTGGAGTTACAGTACGGTAATTTAACAGTATTTAAACAAATATTTATTCACATTTTCGAACTTTTAACTATGAGACTTGTTAATATGATATCACAGGTACCAATTCCGAATGAAACTACCAACTTTACAATCGCTTTTCACAACTTTCTAACCATTTTTTGTCGCTTTTTCGGTTGGCTGTTGTGATAATCTGCTTATATATGAGGCATTATCGATACATTTACTTAATGTTTTCAACATTTAACTGCGGGGTTGTCATTACAATGACTTAGGATAAATATACAAGCTTCTTCGCCAACATTTCGTTCGTTTTTGCAACTTTGCACACTGTTTTCTAACAGTTTACAGTCAGCTCATGTGAACATCTATAGGCAGCTTTCAACTGATTTTATCAAATTTGTCGACTTTACAACTGTGCGTTTCTATATGCCAACAACTAAGGTCATACATACGAATACATCTACCAACTTTGTAATAACTTTGCACAACTTTGCAATCACTTTAAACAACTTTGAACGGTGTGTTAACTGCTTAAAACCCACTACGTGCCGACGACATAAACAACTTGTTCTTGAAAATTAGAAGGATTTTGAAAACTTTTTATTAAATTAAAATAGTTACAACAATTCCGCGATTTTCCGCTATAAATGATTGACATCACAGTAAGAAAGAATGCAGGAACGTTGTTTTATATGTTTTACATGTGTGTGATGAAAATAAATTCAACAGCTTGTTTACTTAGGGAGTCTCCCATGCAAGTACTAACCACGCACGATTGTGCTTTACTTTAAACATTTGTCGGTATCCTAACCACACAGGTGCATCAATTATTTGAATTTAAGCCGATTTGGCGGCTATTTCATGTTTTTGCATGTTTTAAAATCGATATCGCTGGCACAGGTAACTTCTAGAATTGACCTATGACCTCTACATACTTGGAGTAACAGTACGGTAATTTAACAGTATTTAACAAAACTATTTATTCACATTTTCGAACTTTTAACTATGAGACTTGTTAATATGATATCACAGGTACCAATTCCGAATGAAACTACCAACTTTACAATCGCTTTTCACAACTTTGTAACTATTATTTGTCGATTTTTCGGTTGGTTGTTGTGATAATCTGCTTATATATGAGGCATTATCGATACATTTACTTAATGTTTTCAACATTTAACTGCGGGGTTGTCATTACAATGACTTAGGATAAATATACAAGCATCTTCGCCAACATTTCGTTCGTTTTTTCAACTTTGCACCCTGTTTTCTAACAGTTTTACAGTCAGCTCATGTGAACATCTATAGGCAGCTTCCAACTGATTTTATTAAATTTGTCGACTTTACAACTGCGCGTTTCTATATGCCAACAACTTAAGTCATACATACGAATACATCTACCAACTTTGTAATAACTTTGCACAACATTGCAATCACTTTAAACAACTTTGAACGGTGTGTTAACAGCTTAAAACCCACTATGTGCCGACGACATAAACAACTTGTTCTTGAAAATTAGAAGGATTTTGAAAACTTTTTATTAAATTAAAATAGTTACAACAATTCCGCGATTTTCCACTATAAATGATTGACATCACAGTAAGAAAAAATGCAGGAACGTTGTTTTATATGTTTTACATGTGTGTGATAAAAAAACATTCAACAGCTTGTTTACTGAGGCAGTCTCCCATGCAAGTACTAACCACGCCCGATTGTGCTTTACTTTAAACATTTGTCGGTGACCTAACCACATAGCTGCAAGGATTATTTGAAATTAAGCCGAATTGGCGGCTATTTCATGTTTTTGCATGTTTTAAAATCGATATTGCTGGCACAGGTAACTTCTAGAATTGACCTATGACCTCTACATACTTGGAGTAACAGTACCGTAATTTAACAGTTTTTAACAAAAATATTTATTCACATTTTCGAACTTTAAACTATGAGACTTGTTAATATGATATCACAGGTACCAATTCCGAATGAAACTACCAACTTTACAATTGCTTTTCACAACTTTGTAACTATTATTTGTCGATTATTCGGTTGGCTGTTGTGATAATCTGCTTGTATGTGAGGCATTATCGATACATTTACTTAATGTTTTCAACATTTAACTGCGGGGTTGTCATTACAATGACTTAGGATAAATATACAAGCATCTTCGCCAACATTTCGTTCGTTTTTTCAACTTTGCACCCCTGTTTTCTAACAGTTTACAGTCAGCTCATGTGAACTTCTATAGGCAGCTTCCAACTGATTTTATTAAATTTGTCGATTTTAGAACTGCGCGTTTCTATATGCCAACAACTTAGGTCATACATACGAATACATCTACCAACTTTGTAATAACTTTGCACAACTTTGCAATCACTTTAAACAACTTTGAACGGTGTGTTAACAGCTTAAAACCCACTACGTGCCGGCGACATAAACAACTTGTTCTTGAAAATTAGAAGGATTTTGAAAACTTTTTATTAAATTAAAATAGTTACAACAATTCCGCGATTTTCCGCTATAAATGATTGACATCACAGTAAGAAAGAATGCAGGAACGTTGTTTTATATGTTTTACATGTGTGTGATGAAAAAAACATTCAACAGCTGGTTTACTGAGGGAGTCTCCCATGCAAGTACTAACCACGCCCGATTGTGCTTTACTTTAAACATTTGTCGGTATCCTAACCACACAGGTGCATCAATTATTTGATTTTAAGCCGATTTGGCGGCTATTTCATGTGTTTGCATGTTTTAAAATCGATATCGCTGGCACAGGTAACTTCTAGAATTGACCTATGACCTCTACATACTTGGAGTAACAGTACGGTAATTTAACAGTATTTAACAAAACTATTTATTCACATTTTCGAACTTTTAACTATGAGACTTGTTAATATGATATCACAGGTACCAATTCCGAATGAAACTACCAACTTTACAATCGCTTTTCACAACTTTGTAACTATTATTTGTCGATTTTTCGGTTGGCTGTTGTGATAATCTGCTTATATGTGAGGCATTATCGATACATTTACATAATGTTTTCAACATTTACCTGCGGGGTTGTCATTACAATGACTTAGGATAAATATACAAGCATCTTCGCCAACATTTCGTTCGTTTTTTCAACTTTGCACCCTGTTTTCTAACAGTTTACAGTCAGCTCATGTGAACATCTATAGGCAGCTTCCAACTGATTTTATTAAATTTGTCGACTTTACAACTGCGCGTTTCTATATGCCAACAACTTAGGTCATACATATAAATACATCTACCAACTATGTAATAACTTTGCACAACTTTGCAATCACTTTAAACAACTTTGAACGGTGTGTTAACAGCTTAAAACCCACTACGTGCCGACGACATCAACAACTTGTTCTTGAAAATTAGAAGGATTTTGAAAACTTTTTATTAAATTAAAATAGTTACAACAATTCCGCGATTTTCCGCTATAAATAATTGACATCACAGTAAGAAAGAATGCAGCAACGTTGTTTGATATGTTTTACATGTGTGTGATGAAACAAATTCAACAGCTTGTTTACTGAGGGAGTCTCCCATGCAAGTACTAACCAGGCCCGATTGTGCTTTACTTTAAACATTTGTCGGTAACCTAACCACATAGCTGCAAGGATTATTTGAAATTAAGCCGAATTGGCCGCTATTTCATGTTTTTGCATGTTTTAAAATCGATATTGCTGGCACAGGTAACTTCTAGAATTGACCTATGACCTCTACATACTTGGAGTAACAGTACGGTAATTTAACAGTTTTTAACAAAAATATTTATTCACATTTTCGAACTTTTAAATATGAGACTTGTTAATATGATATCACAGGTACCAATTCCGAATGAAACTACCAACTTTACAATCGCTTTTCACAACTTTGTAACTAATTATTGTCGATTTTCAGTTGGCTGTTGTGATAATCTGCTTATATGTGAGGCATTATCGATACATTTACTTAATGTTTTCAACATTTAACTGCGGGGTTGTCATTACAATGACTTAGGATAAATATACAAGCTTCTTCGCCAACATTTCGTTCGTTTTTCAACTTTGCACCCTGTTTTCTAACAGTTTACAGTCAGCTCATGTGAACTTCTATAGGCAGCTTTCATCTGATTTTATTAAATTTGTCGACTTTACAACTGCGCGTTTCTATATGCCAACAACTTAGGTCATACATACGAATACATCTACCAACTTTGTAATAACTTTGCACAACTTTGCAATCCCTTTAAACAACTTTGAACGGTGTGTTAACAGCTTAAAACCCACTACGTGCCGACGACATAAACAACTTGTTCTTGAAAATTAGAAGGATTTTGAAAACTTTTTATTAAATTAAAATAGTTACAACAATTCCGCGATTTTCCACTATAAATGATTGACATCACAGGCAGAAAAAATGCAGGAACGTTGTTTTATATGTTTTACATGTGTGTGATGAAAATAATTTCAACAGCTTGTTTACTGAGAGAGTCTCCCATGCAAGTACTAACCACGCACGATGGTGCTTTACTTTAAACATTTGTCGGTATCCTAACCACACAGGTGCATCAATTATTTGAATTTAAGCCGATTTGGCGGCTATTTCATGTTTTTGCATGTTTTAAAATCGATATCGCTGGCACAGGTAACTTCTAGAATTGACCTATGACCTCTACATACTTGGAGTAACAGTATGGTAATTTAACAGTATTTAACAAAACTATTTATTCACATTTTCGAACTTTTAACTATGAGACTTGTTAATATGATATCACAGGTACCAATTCCGAATGAAACTACCAACTTTACAATCGCTTTTCACAACTTTGTAACTATTATTTGTCGATTTTTCGGTTGGCTGTTGTGATAATCTGCTTATATATGAGGCATTATCGATACATATGCTTAATGTTTTCAACATTTAACTGCGGGGTTGTCATTACAATGGCAGGTACAGGTACCAATTCCGTATGAAACTACCAACTTTACAATCGCTTTTCACAACTTTGTAACCATTTTTTGTCGATTTTTCGATTGTCTGTTGTGATAATCTGCTTATATATGAGGCATTATCGATACATATACTTGATGTTTTCAACATTTAACTGCGGGGTTGTCATTACAATGACTTAGGATAAATATACAAGCATCTTCGCCAACATTTCGTTCGTTTTTTCAACTTAGCACCCTGTTTTCTAACAGTTTACAGTCAGCTCATGTGAACTCCTATAGGCAGCTTTCAACTGATTTTATTAAATTTGTCGACTTTACAACTGCGCGTTTCTATATGCCAACAACTTAGGTCATACATACGAATACATCTACCAACTTTGTAATAACTTTGCACAACTTTGCAATCACTTTAAACAACTTTGAACGGTGTGTTAACAGCTTAAAACCCACTACGTGCCGACGACATAAACAACTTGTTCTTGAAAATTAGAAGGATTTTGAAAACTTTTTATTAAATTAAAATAGTTACAACAATTCCGCGATTTTCCGCTATAAATAATTGACATCACAGTAAGAAAGAATGCAGGAACGTTGTTTTATATGTTTTACATGTGTGTGATGAAAAAAAAAATCAACAGCTTGTTTACTGAGGGAGTCTCCCATGCAAGTACTAACCACGCCCGATTGTGCTTTACTTTAAACTTTTGTCGGTGACCTAACCACATATCTGCAAATATTATTTGAAATTCAGCCGAATTGGCCGCTATTTCATGTTTTTGCATGTTTTAAAATCGATATTGCTGGCACAGGTAACTTCTAGAATTGACCTATGACCTCTACATACTTGGAGTAACAGTACGGTAATTTAACAGTTTTTAACAAAAATATTTATTCACATTTTCGAACTTTTAACTATGAGACTTGTTAATATGATATCACAGGTACCAATTCCGAATGAAACTACCAACTTTACAATCGCTTTTCACAACTTTGTAACCATTTTTTGTCGCTTTTTCGGTTGGCTGTTGTGATAATCTGCTTATATATGAGGCATTATCGATACATTTACTTAATGTTTTCAACATTTAACTGCGGGGTTGTCATTACAATGACTTAGGATAAATATACAAGTATCTTCGCCAACATTTCGTTCGTTTTTTCAACTTTGCACCCTGTTTTCTAACAGTTTACAGTCAGCTCATGTGAACATCTATAGGCAGCTTTCAACTGATTTTATTAAATTTGTCGACTTTACAACTGCGCGTTTCTATATGCCAACAACTTAGGTCATACATACGAATACATCTACCAACTTTGTAATAACTTTGCACAACTTTGCAATCACTTTAAACAACTTTGAACGGTGTGTTAACAGCTTAAAACCCACTACGTGCCGACGACATAAATAACTTGTTCTTGAAAATTAGAAGGATTTTGAAAACTTTTTATTAAATTAAAATAGTTACAACAATTCCGCGATTTTCCACTATAAATGATTGACATCACAGTAAGAAAGAATGCAGGAACGTTGTTTTATATGGTTTACATGTGTGTGTTGAAAAAAAATTCAACAGCTCGATTACTGAGGGAGTCTCACATGCAAGTACTAACCACGCCCGATTGTGCTTTACTTTAAACATTTGTCGGTGACCTAACCACACAGCTGCATGGAATATTTGAAATTAAGCCGAATTGGCGGCTATTTCATGTTTGTGCATGTTTTAAAATCGATATCGCTGGCACAGGTAACTTCTAGAATTGACCTATGACCTCTACAGACTTGGAGTAACAGTACGGTAATTTAACAGTTTTTAACAAAAATATTTATTCACATTTTCGAACTTTTAACTATGAGACTTGTTAATATGATATCACAGGTACCAATTCCGAATGAAACTACCAACTTTACAATCGCTTTTCACAACTTTGTAACCATTTTTTGTCGATTTTTCGGTTGGCTGTTGTGATAATCTGCTTATATATGAGGCATTATCGGTACATATACTTAATGTTTTCAACATTTAACTGCGGGGTTGTCATTACAATGACTTAGGATAAATATACAAGTATCTTCGCCAACATTTCGTTCGTTTTTTCAACTTTGCACCCTGTTTTCTAACAGTTTACAGTCAGCTCATGTGAACATCTATAGGCAGCTTTCAACTGATTTTATTAAATTTGTCGACTTTACAACTGCGCGTTTCTATATGCCAACAACTTAGGTCATACATACGAATACATCTACCAACTTTGTAATAACTTTGCACAACTTTGCAATCACTTTAAACAACTTTGAACGGTGTGTTAACAGCTTAAAACCCACTACGTGCCGACGACATAAACAACTTGTTCTTGAAAATTAGAATGATTTTGAAAACTTTTTATTAAATTAAAATAGTTACAACAATTCCGCGATTTTCCACTATAAATGATTGACATCACAGTAAGAAAGAATGCAGGAACGTTGTTTTATATGGTTTACATGTGTGTGATGAAAAAAAATTCAGCAGCTCGATTACTGAGGGAGTCTCACATGCAAGTACTAACCACGCCCGATTGTGCTTTACTTTAAACATTTGTCGGTGACCTAACCACACAGCTGCATGGATTATTTGAAATTAAGCCGATTTGGCGGCTATTTCATGTTTTTGCATGTTTTAAAATCGATATCGCTGGCACAAGTAACTTCTAGAATTGACCTATGACCTCTACATACTTGGAGTAACAGTACGGTAATTTAACAGTTTTTAACAAAAATATTTATTCACATTTTCGAACTTTTAACTATGAGACTTGTTAATATGATATCACAGGTACCAATTCCGAATGAAACTACCAACTTTACAATCGCTTTTCACAACTTTGTAACCATTTTTTGTCGATTTTTCGGTTGGCTGTTGTGATAATCTGCTTATATATGAGGCATTATCGGTACATATACTTAATGTTTTCAACATTTAACTGCGGGGTTGTCATTACAATGACTTAGGATAAATATACAAGCATCTTCGCCAACATTTCGTTCGTTTTTTCAACTTTGCACCCTGTTTTCTAACAGTTTACAGTCAGCTCATGTGAACATCTATAGGCAGCTTTCAACTGATTTTATTAAATTTGTCGACTTTACAACTGCGCGTTTCTATATGCCAACAACTTAGGTCATACATACGAATACATCTACCAACTTTGTAATAACTTTGCACAACTTTGCAATCACTTTAAACAACTTTGAACGGTGTGTTAACAGCTTAAAACCCACTACGTGCCGACGACATAAACAACTTGTTCTTGAAAATTAGAATGATTTTGAAAACTTTTTATTAAATTAAAATAGTTACAACAATTCCGCGATTTTCCACTATAAATGATTGACATCACAGTAAGAAAGAATGCAGGAACGTTGTTTTATATGGTTTACATGTGTGTGATGAAAAAAAATTCAGCAGCTCGATTACTGAGGGAGTCTCACATGCAAGTACTAACCACGCCCGATTGTGCTTTACTTTAAACATTTGTCGGTGACCTAACCACACAGCTGCATGGATTATTTGAAATTAAGCCGATTTGGCGGCTATTTCATGTTTTTGCATGTTTTAAAATCGATATCGCTGGCACAGGTAACTTCTAGAATTGACCTATGACCTCTACATACTTGGAGTAACAGTACGGTAATTTAACAGTTTTTAACAAAAATATTTATTCACATTTTCGAACTTTTAACTATGAGACTTGTTAATATGATATCACAGGTACCAATTCCGAATGAAACTACCAACTTTACAATCGCTTTTCACAACTTTGTAACCATTTTTTGTCGATTTTTCGATTGGCTGTTGTGATAATCTGCTTATATATGAGGCATTATCGATACATATACTTGATGTTTTCAACATTTAACTGCGGGGTTGTCATTACAATGACTTAGGATAAATATACAAGCATCTTCGCCAACATTTCGTTCGTTTTTTCAACTTTGCACCCTGTTTTCTAACAGTTTACAGTCAGCTCATGTGAACTCCTATAGGCAGCTTTCAACTGATTTTATTAAATTTTTTGACTTTACAACTGCGCGTTTCTATATGCCAACAACTTAGGTCATACATACGAATACATCTACCAACTTTGTAATAACTTTGCACAACTTTGCAATCACTTTAAACAACTTTGAACGGTGTGTTAACAGCTTAAAACCCACTACGTGCCGACGACATAAACAACTTGTTCTTGAAAATTAGAAGGATTTTGAAAACTTTTTATTAAATTAAAATAGTTACAACAATTCCGCGATTTTCCGCTATAAATAATTGACATCACAGTAAGAAAGAATGCAGGAACGTTGTTTTATATGTTTTACATGTGTGTGATGAAAAAAAATTCAACAGCTTGTTTACTGAAGGAGTCTCCCATGCAAGTACTAACCACGCCCGATTGTGCTTTACTTTAAACTTTTGTCGGTGACCTAAAAACATATCTGCAAGGATTATTTGAAATTAAGCCGAATTGGCCGCTATTTCATGTTTTTGCATGTTTTAAAATCGATATTGCTGGCACAGGTAACTTCTAGAATTGACCTATGACCTCTACATACTTGGAGTAACAGTACGGTAATTTAACAGTTTTTAACAAAAATATTTATTCACATTTTCGAACTTTTAACTATGAGACTTGTTAATATGATATCACAGGTACCAATTCCGAATGAAACTACCAACTTTACAATCGCTTTTCACAACTTTGTAACCATTTTTTGTCAATTTTTCGATTGGCTGTTGTGATAATCTGCTTATATATGAGGCATTATCGATACATATACTTGATGTTTTCAACATTTAACTGCGGGGTTGTCATTACAATGACTCCAGTTATAAATATACAAGCATCTTCGCCAACATTTCGTTCGTTTTTTCATCTTTGCTCCCTGTTTTCTAACAGTTTACAGTCAGCTCATGTGAACTCCTATAGGCAGCTTTCAACTGATTTTATTAAATTTGTCGACTTTACAACTGCGCGGTTCTATATGCCAACAACTTAGGTCATACATACGAATACATCTACCAACTTTGTAATAACTTTGCACAACTTTGCAATCACTTTAAACAACTTTGAACGGTGTGTTAACAGCTTAAAACCCACTACGTGCCGACGACATAAACAACTTGTTCTTGAAAATTAGAAGGATTTTGAAAACTTTTTATTAAATTAAAATAGTTACAACAATTCCGCGATTTTCCGCTATAAATAATTGACATCACAGTAAGAAAGAATGCAGGAACGTTGTTTTATATGTTTTACATGTGTGTGATGAAAAAAAAATCAACAGCTTGTTTACTGAGAGAGTCTCCCATGCAAGTACTAACCACGCCCGATCGTGCTTTACTTTAAACTTTTGTCGGTGACCTAACCACATATCTGCAAGGATTATTTGAAATTAAGCCGAATTGGCCGCTATTTCATGTTTTTGCATGTTTTAAATCGATATTGCTGGCACAGGTAACTTCTAGAATTGACCTATGACCTCTACATACTTCGTGTAACAGTACGGTAATTTAACAGTTTTTAACAAAAATATTTATTCACATTTTCGAACTTTTAACTATGAGACTTGTTAATATGATATCGTAGGTGCCAATTCCGAATGAAACTACCAATTTTACAATCGCTTTTCACAACTTTGTAACCATTTTTTGTCGATTTTTCGATTGGCTGATGTGATAATCTGCTTATATATGAGGCATTATCGATACATATGCTTAATGTTTTCAACATTTAACTGTGGGGTTGTCATTACAATGACTTAGGATAAATCTACAAGCATCTTCGCCAACATGTCGTTCGTTTTTTCAACTTTGCACCCTGTTTTCTAACAGTTTACAGTCAGCTCATGTGAACTTCTATAGGCAGCTTTCAACTGATTTTATTAAATTTGTCGACTTTACAACTGCGCGTTTCTATATGCCAACAACTTAGGTCATACATACGAATACATCTACCAACTTTGTAATAACTTTGCACAACTTTGCAATCACTTTAAACAACTTTGAACGGTGTGTTAATAGCTTAAAACCCACTACGTGCCGACGACATAAACAACTTGTTCTTGAAAATTAGAAGGATTTTGAAAACTTTTTATTAAATTAAAATAGTTACAACAATTCCGCGATTTTCCGCTATAAAAAATTGACATCACAGTAAGAAAGAATGCAGGAACGTTGTTTTATATGTTTTACATGTGTGTGATGAAAAAAAAATCAACAGCTTGTTTACTGAGGGAGTCTCCCATGCAAGTACTAACCAGGCCCGATTGTGCTTTACTTTAAACATTTGTCGGTGACCTAACCACATAGCTGCAAGGATTATTTAAATAGCCGAATTGGCCGCTATTTCATCTTTTTGCATGTTTTAAAATCGATATTGCTGGCACAGGTAACTTCTTGAATTGACCTATGACCTCTACATACTTGGAGTAACAGTACTGTAATTTAACAGTTTTTAACAAAAATATTTATTCACATTTTCGAACTTTAAACTATGAGACTTGTTAATATGATATCACAGGTACCAATTCCGAATGAAACTACCAACTTTACAATCGCTTTTCACAACTTTGTAACCATTTTTTGTCGATTTTTCGATTGGCTGTTGTGATAATCTGCTTATATATGAGGTATTATCGATACATATACTTAATGTTTTCAACATTTAACTGCGGGGTTATCATTACAATGACTTAGGATAAATATACAAGCATCTTCGCCAACATTTCGTTCGTTTTTTCAACTTTTGCACCCTGTTTTCTAACAGTTTACAGTCAGCTCATGTGAACATCTATAGGCAGCTTTCAACTGATTTTATTAAATTTGTCGACTTTACAACTGTGCGCTTGTATATGCAAACAACTTAGGTCATACATACGAATACATCTACCAACTTTGTAATAACTTTGCACAACTTTGCAATCACTTTAAACAACTTTGAACGGTGTGTTAATAGCTTAAAACCCAGTACGTGCCGACGACATAAACAACTTGTTCTTGAAAATTAGAAGGATTTAGAAAACTTTTAATTAAATTAAAATAGTTACAACAATTCCGCGATTTTCCGCTATAAATAATTGACATCACAGTAAGAAAGAAGGCAGGAACGTTGTTTTATATGTTTTACATGTGTGTGATGAAAAAAAATCAACAGCTTGTTTACTGAGGGAGTCTCCCATGCAAGTACTAACCACGCCCGATTGTGCTTTAATTTAAACATTTGTCAGTGAACTAAACACACAGCTGAATGGATTATTTGAAATTAAGCCGAATTGGTGGCTATTTCATGATATTGGAAGTTTTAAAATCGATATCGCTGGCACAGGTAACTTCTAGAATTGACCTATGACCTCTACATACTTGGAGTAACAGTACGGTAACTTAACAGTATTTAAAAAAATATTTATTCACATTTTCGAACTTTTACCTATGAGACTTGTTAATATGATATCACAGGTACCAATTCCGAATGAAACTACCAACTTTACAATCCCTTTTCACAACTTTGTAACTAATTTTTGTCGATTTTTCGGTTGGCTGTTGTGATAATCTGCTTATATATGAGGCATTATCGATACACTTACCTAATGTTTTCAATATTCAACTGCGGAGTTGTCATTACAATGACTTAGGATAAATATACAAGCTTCTTCGCCAACATTTCGTTCGTTTTTTCAACTTTGCACACTGTTTTCTAACAGTTTACAGTCAGCTCATGTGAACATCTATAGGCAGCTTCCAACTGATTTTATTAAATTTCTCGACTTTACAACTGCGCGTTTTTATATGCCAACAAATTAGGTCATACATACAAATACATCTACCAACTTTGTAATAACTTTGCACAACTTTACAATCGCTTTTCACAACTTTGTAACCATTTTTGTCGCTTTTTCGGTTGGCTGTTGTGATAATCTGCTTATATATGAGACATTATCGATACATTTACTTAATGTTTTCAACATTTAACTGCGGGGTTGTCATTACAATGACTTAGGATAAATATACAAGCTTCTTCGCCAACATTTCGTTCGTTTTTTCAACTTTGCACCCTGTTTTTTAATAGTTTACAGTCAGCTCATGTAAACATCGGTAGGCAGCTTCCAACTGATTTTATTAAATTTGTCGACTTTACAACTGCGCGTTTCTATATGCCAACAACTTAGGTCATACATACGAATACATCTACCAACTTTGTAATAACTTTGCACAACTTTGCAATCACTTTAAACAGTTTACAATCAGCTCATGTGAACATCTATAGGCAGCTTTCAACTGATTTTATCAAATTTGTCGACTTTACAACTGTGCATTTCTATATGCCAACAACTTAGGTCATACATACGAATACATCTACCAACTTTGTAATAACTTTGCACAACTTTGCAATCACTTTAAACAACTTTGAACGGTGTGTTAATAGCTTAAAACCCACTATGTGCCGACGACATAAACAACTTGTTCTTGAAAATTAGAAGGATTTTGAAAACTTCTTATTAAATTAAAATAGTTACAACAATTCCGCGATTTTCCGCTATAAATAATTGACATCACAGTAAGAAAAAATGCAGGAACGTTGTTTTATATGTTTTACATGTGTGTGATGAACAAAAAATCAACAGCTTGTTTACTGAGGGAGTCTTCCATGCAAGTACTAACCAGGCCCGATTGTGCTTTACTTTAAACATTTGTCGGTGACCTAACCACATAGCTGCAAGGATTATTTGAAATTGAGCCGAATTGGCCGCTATTTCATGTTTTTGCATGTTTTAAAATCGATATTGCTGGCACAGGTAACTTCTGGAATTGACCTATGACCTCTACATACTTGGAGTAACAGTACGGTAATTTAACAGTATTTAAACAAATATTTATTCACATTTTCGAACTTTTAACTATGAGACTTGTTAATATGATATCACAGGTACCAATTGCGAATGAAACTACCAACTTTACAATCGCTTTTCACAACTTTGTAACCATTTTTTGTCGCTTTTTCGGTTGGCTGTTCTGATAATCTGCTTATATATGAGGCATTATCGATACATTTACTTAATGTTTTCAACATTTAACTGCGGGGTTGTCATTACAATGACTTAGGATAAATATACAAGCTTCTTCGCCAACATTTCGTTCGTTTTTTCAACTTTGTACCCTGTTTTTTCACAGTTTACAGTCAGCTCATGTAAACATCGATAGGCAGCTTCCAACTGATTTTATTAAATTTGTCGACTTTACAACTGCGCGTTTCTATATGCCAACAACTTAGGTCATACATACAAATACATCTACCAACTTTGTAATAACTTTGCACAACTTTGCAATCACTTTAAAGAATTTTGAACGGTGTGTTAACAGCTTAAAACCCACTACGTGCCGACGATATGAACAACTTGTTCTTGAAAATTAGAAGGATTTTGAAAACTTTTTATTAAATTAAAATAGTTACAACAATTCCGCGATTTTCCACTATAAATGATTGACATCACAGTAAGAAAGAATGCAGGAACGTTGTTTTATATGTTTTACATGTGTGTGATGAAAAAAAAATTCAACAGCTTGTTTACTGAGGGAGTCTCCCATGCAAGTACTAACCACGCCCGATTGTGCTTTACTTTAAACATTTGTCGGTGACCTAACCACACAGCTGCATGGATTATTTGAAATTAAACCGATTTGGCGGCTAATTCATGTTTTTGCATGTTTTACAATCGATATTGCAGGCACAGGTAACTTCTAGAATTGACCTATGACCTCTACATACTTGGAGTTACAGTACGGTAATTTAACAGTATTTAAACAAATATTTATTCACATTTTCGAACTTTTAACTATGAGACTTGTTAATATGATATCACAGGTACCAATTCCGAATGAAACTACAAACTTTACAATCGCTTTTCACAACTTTGTAACCATTTTTTGTCGCTTTTTCGGTTGGCTGTTGTGATAATCTGCTTATATATGAGGCATTATCGATACATTTACTTAATGTTTTCAACATTTAACTGCGGGGTTGTCATTACAATGACTTAGGATAAATATACAAGCCTCTTCGTCAACATTTCATTCGTTTTTTCAACTTTGCACCCTGTTTTTTAACAGTTTACAGTCAGCTCATGTAAACATCGATAGGCAGCTTCCAACTGATTTTATTAAATTTGTCGACTTTACAACTGCGCGTTTCTATATGCCAACAGCTTAGGTCATACATACAAATACATCTACCAGCTTTGTAATAACTTTGCACAACTTTGCAATCACTTTAAATAATTTTGAACGGTGTGTTAACAGCTTAAAACCCACTACGTGCGGACGATATGAACAACTTGTTCTTGAAAATTAGAAGGATTTTGAAAACTTTTTTATTAAATTAAAATAGTTACAACAATTCCGCGATTTCCACTATAAATGATTGACATCACAGTAAGAAATAATGCAGGAACGTTGTTTTATATGTTTTACATGTGTGTGATGAAAAAAAATTCAACAGCTCGATTACTGAGGGAGTCTCACATGCAAGTACTAACCACGCCCGATTGTGCTTTACTTTAAACATTTGTCGGTGACCTAACCACACAGCTGCATGAATTATATGAAATTAAGCCGATTTGGCGGCTATTTCATGTTTGTGCATGTTTTAAAATCGATATCGCTGGCACAGGTAACTTCTAGAATTGACCTATGACCTCTACATATTTGGAGTAACAGTACGGTAATTTAACAGTATTTAACAAAACTATTTATTCACATTTTCGAACTTTTAACTATGAGACTTGTTAATATGATATCACAGGTACCAATTCCGACTGAAACTACCAACTTTACAATCGCTTTTCACAACTTTGTAACTAATTTTTGTCGATTTTTCGGTTGGCTGTTGTGATAATCTGCTTATATATGAGGCATTATCGACACATTTACTTAATGTTTTCAACATTTAACTGCGGGGTTGTCATTACAATGACTTAGGATAAATATACAAGCTTCTTCGCCAACATTTTGTTCGTTTTTTCAACTTTGCACACTGTTTTCTAACAGTTTACAGTCAGCTCATGTGAACATCTATAGGCAGCTTTCAACTGATTTTATTAAAATTGTCGACTTTACAACTGCGCGTTTCTATATGCCAACAACTTAGGTCATACATACGAATACATCTACCAACTTTGTAATAACTTTGCACAACTTTGCAATCACTTTAAACAACTTTGAACGGTGTGTTAACAGCTTAAAACCCACTACGTGCCGACGACATAAACAACTTGTTCTTGAAAATTAGAAGGATTTTGAAAACTTTTTATTAAATTAAAATAGTTACAACAATTCCGCGATTTTCCACTATAAATGATTGACATCACAGTAAGAAAGAATGCAGGAACGTTGTTTTATATGTTTTACATGTGTGTGATGAAAAAAAATTCAACAGCTCGATTACTGAGGGAGTCTCACATGCAAGTACTAACCACGCCCCATTGTGCTTTACTTTAAACATTTGTCGGTGACCTAACCACACAGCTGCATGGATTATTTGAAATTAAGCCGAATTGGCGGCTATTTCATGTTTTTGCATGTTTTAAAATCGATATTGCTGCCACAGGTAACTTCTAGAATTGACCTATGACCTCTACATATTTGGAGTAACAGTACGGTAATTTAACAGTATTTAACAAAACTATTTATTCACATTTTCGAACTTTTAACTATGAGACTTGTTAATATGATATCACAAGTACCAATTCCGACTGAAACTACCAACTTTCCAATCGCTTTTCACAACTTTGTAACTAATTTTTGTCGATTTTTCGGTTGGCTGTTGTGATAATCTGCTTATATATGAGGCATTATCGACACATTTACTTAATGTTTTCAACATTTAACTGCGGGGTTGTCATTACAATGACTTAGGATAAATATACAAGCTTCTGCGCCAACATTTCGTTCGTTTTTTCAACTTTGCACCCTGTTTTCTAACAGTTTACAGTCAGCTCATGTGAACATCTATAGGCAGCTTTCAACTGATTTTATTAAAATTGTCGACTTTACAACTGCGCGTTTCTATATGCCAACAACTTAGGTCATACATACGAATACATCTACCAACTTTGTAATAACTTTGCACAACTTTGCAATCACTTTAAACAACTTTGAACGGTGTGTTAACAGCTTAAAACCCACTACGTGCCGACGACATAAACAACTTGTTCTTGAAAATTAGAAGGATTTTGAAAACTTTTTATTAAATTAAAATAGTTACAACAATTCCGCGATTTTTCACTATAAATGATTGACATCACAGTAAGAAAGAATGCAGGAACGTTGTTTTATGTGTTTTACATGTGTGTGATGAAACAAAATTCAACAGCTCGATTACTGAAGGAGTCTCACATGCAAGTACTAACCACGCCCGATTGTGCTTTACTTTAAACATTTGTCGGAGACCTAACCACACAGCTGCATGGATTATATGAAATTAAGCCGATTTGGCGGCTATTTCATGTTTGTGCATGTTTTAAAATCGATATCGCTGGCACAGGTAACTTCTAGAATTGACCTATGACCTCTACATACTTGGAGTAACAGTACGGTAATTTAACAGTATTTAACAAAACTATTTATTCACATTTTCGAACTTTTAACTATGAGACTTGTTAATATGATATCACAGGTACCAATTCCGACTGAAACTACCAACTTTACAATCGCTTTTCACAACTTTGTAACTAATTTTTGTCGATTTTTCGGTTGGCTGTTGTGATAATCTGCTTATATATGAGGCATTATCGACACATTTACTTAATGTTTTCAACATTTAACTGCGGGGTTGTCATTACAATGACTTAGGATAAATATACAAGCTTCTTCGCCAACATTTCGTTCGTTTTTTCAACTTTGCACACTGTTTTCTAACAGTTTACAGTCAGCTCATGTGAACATCTATAGGCAGCTTTCAACTGATTTTATTAAAATTGTCGACTTTACAACTGCGCGTTTCTATATGCCAACAACTTAGGTCATACATACGAATACATCTACCAACTTTGTAATAACTTTGCACAACTTTGCAATCACTTTAAACAACTTTGAACGGTGTGTTAACAGCTTAAAACCCACTACGTGCCGACGACATAAACAACTTGTTCTTGAAAATTAGAAGGATTTTGAAAACTTTTTATTAAATTAAAATAGTTACAACAATTCCGCGATTTTCCACAATAAATGATTGACATCACAGTAAGAAAGAATGCAGGAACGTTGTTTTCTATGTTTTACATGTGTGTGATGAAAAAAAATTCAACAGCTCGATTACTGAGGGAGTCTCACATGCAAGTACTAACCACGCCCGATTGTGCTTTACTTTAAACATTTGTCGGTGACCTAACCACACAGGTGCATGGATTATTTGAAATTAAGCCGAATTGGTGGCTATTTCATGTTTTTGGAAGTTTTAAAATCGATATCGCTGGCACAGGTAACTTCTAGAATTGACCTATGACCTCTACATACTTGGAGTTACAGTACGGTAATTTAACAGTATTTAAACAAATATTTATTCACATTTTCGAACTTTTAACTATGAGACTTGTTAATATGATATCACAGGTACCAATTCCGAATGAAACTACCAACTTTACAATCGCTTTTCACAACTTTGTAACCATTTTTTGTCGCTTTTTCGGTTGGCTGTTGTGATAATCTGCTTTTATATGAGGCATTATCGATACATTTACTTAATGTTTTCAACATTTAACTGCGGGGTTGTCATTACAATGACTTTGGATAAATATACAAGCTTCTTCGCCAACATTTCGTTCATTTTTTCAACTTTGCACACTGTTTTCTAACAGTTTACAGTCAGCTCATGTGAACATCTATAGGCAGCTTTCAACAGATTTTATTAAAATTGTCGACTTTACAACTGCGCGTTTCTATATGCCAACAACTTAGGTTATACATACGAATACATCTACCAACTTTGTAATAACTTTGCACAACTTTGCAATCACTTTAAACAACTTTGAACGGTGTGTTAACAGCTTAAAACCCACTACGTGCCGACGACATAAACAACTTGTTCTTGAAAATTAGAAGGATTTTGAAAACTTTTTATTAAATTAAAATAGTTACAACAATTCCGCGATTTTCCACTATAAATGATTGACATCACAGTAAGAAAGAATGCAGGAACGTTGTTTTATGTGTTTTACATGTGTGTGATGAAACAAAATTCAACAGCTCGATTACTGAAGGAGTCTCACATGCAAGTACTAACCACGCCCGATTGAGCTTTACTTTAAACATTTGTCGGTGACCTAACCACACAGCTGCATGGATTACATGAAATTAAGCCGATTTGGCGGCTATTTCATGTTTGTGCATGTTTTAAAATCGATATCGCTGGCACAGGTAACTTGTAGAATTGACCTATGACCTCTACATACTTGGAGTAACAGTACGGTAATTTAACAGTATTTAACAAAACTATTTATTCACATTTTCGAACTTTTAACTATGAGACTTGTTAATATGATATCACAGGTACCAATTCCGACTGAAACTACCAACTTTACAATCGCTTTTCACAACTTTGTAACTAATTTTTGTCGATTTTTCGGTTGGCTGTTGTGATAATCTGCTTATATATGAGGCATTATCGATACATTTACTTAATGTTTTCAACATTTAACTGCGGGGTTGTCATTACAATGACTTAGGATAAATATACAAGCATCTTCGCCAACATTTCGTTCGTTTTTGTCAACTTTGCACCCTGTTTTCTAACAGTTTACAGTCAGCTCATGTGAACATCTATAGGCAGCTTCCAACTGATTTTATTAAATTTGTCGATTTTAGAACTGCGCGTTTCTATATGCCAACAACTTAGGTCATACGTACGAATACATCTACCAACTTTGTAATAACTTTGCACAACTTTGCAATCACTTTAAACAACTTTGAACGGTGTGTTAACAGCTTAAAACCCACTACGTGCCGACGACATAAACAACTTGTTCTTGAAAATTAGAAGGATTTTGAAAACTTTTTATTAAATTAAAATAGTTACAACAATTCCGCGATTTCCACTATAAATGATTGACATCACAGTAAGAAATAATGCAGGAACGTTGTTTTATTTGTTTTACATGTGTGTGATGAAAAAAAATTCAACAGCTCGATTACTGAGGGAGTCTCACATGCAAGTACTAACCACGCCCGATTGTGCTTTACTTTAAACATTTGTCGGTGACCTAACCACACAGCTGCATGGATTATTTGAAATTAAGCCGATTTGGCGGCTATTTCATGTTTTTGCATGTTTTAAAATCGATATCGCTGGCACAGGTAACTTCTAGAATTTACCTATGACCTCTACATACTTGGAGTAACAGTACGGTAATTTAACAGTTTTTAACAAAAATATTTATTCACATTTTCGAACTTTTAACTATGAGACTTGTTAATATGATATCACAGGTACCAATTTCGAATGAAACTACCAACTTTACAATCGCTTTTCACAACTTTGTAACCATTTTTTATCGATTTTTCGGTTGGCTGTTGTGATAATCTGCTTATATATGAGGCATTATCGATACATTTACTTAATGTTTTCAACATTTAACTGCGGGGTTGTCATTACAATGACTTAGGATAAATATACAAGCATCTTCGCCAACATTTCGTTCGTTTTTTCAACTTTGCACCCTGTTTTTTAACAGTTTACAGTCAGCTCATGTAAACATCGGTAGGCAGCTTCCAACTGATTTTATTAAATTTGTCGACTTTACAACTGCGCGTTTCTATATGCCAACAACTTAGGTCATACATACGAATACATCTACCAACTTTGTAATAACTTTGCACAACTTTGCAATCACTTTAAACAACTTTGAACGGTGTGCTAACAGCTTAAAACCCACTACGTGCCGACGACATAAACAACTTGTTCTTGAAAATTAGAAGGATTTTGAAAACTTTTTATTAAATTAAAATTGTTACAACAATTCCGCGATTTTCCGCTATGTATGATTCACATCACAGTAAGAAAGAATGCGTGAACGTTGTTTTATATGTTTTACATGAGTGTGATAAAAAAACATTCAACAGCTTGTTTACTGAGGCAGTCTCCCATGCAAGTACTAACCATGCCCGATTGTGATTTACTTTAAACATTTGTCGGTGACCTAACCACATAGCTGCAAGGATTATTTGAAATTAAGCCGAATTGGCGGCTATTTCATGTTTTTGCATGTTTTAAAATCGATATTGCTGGCACAGGTAACTTCTAGAATTGACCTATGACCTCTACATACTTGGAGTAACAGTACGGTAATTTAACAGTTTTTAAAAAAAACAATTATTCACATTTTCGAACTTTTAACTATGAGACTTGTTAATATGATATCACAGGTACCAATTCCGATTGAAACTACCAACTTTACAATCCCTTTCACAACTTTGTAACTAATTTTGTCGATTTTTCGGTGGCTGTTGTGATAATCTGCTTATATATGAGAGCATTATCGATACACTTACTAATGTTTTCAATATCAACTGCGGGGTTGTCATTACAATGACTTAGGATAAATATACAAGCTTCTTCGCCAACATTTCGTTCGTTTTTTCAACTTTGCACACTGTTTTCTAACAGTTTACAGTCAGCTCATGTGAACATCTATAGGCAGCTTCCAACTGATTTTATTAAATTTGTCGACTTTACAACTGCGCGTTTTTATATGCCAACAAATTAGGTCATACATACAAATACATCTACTAACTTTGTAATAACTTTGCACAACTTTACAATCGCTTTTCACAACTTTGTAACCATTTTTTGTCGCTTTTTCGGTTGGCTGTTGTGATAATCTACTTATATATGAGGCATTATCGATACATTTACTTAATGTTTTCAACATTTAACTGCGGGGTTGTCATTACAATGACTTAGGATAAATATACAAGCTTCTTCGCCAACATTTCGTTCGTTTTTTCAACTTTGCACCCTGTTTTTTAACAGATTACAGTCAGCTCATGTAAACATCGATAGGCAGCTTCCAACTGATTTTATTAAATTTGTCGACTTTACAACTGCGCGTTTCTATATGCCAACAACTTAGGTCATACATACAAATACATCTACCAACTTTGTAATAACTTTGCACAACTTTGCAATCACTTTAAACAATTTTGAACGGTGTGTTAACAGCTTAAAACCCACTACGTGCCAACGACATAAACAACTTGTTCTTGAAAATTAGAAGGATTTTGAAAACTTTTTATTAAATTAAAATAGTTACAACAATTCCGCGATTTTCCGCTATAAATTATTGACATCACAGTAAGAAAGAATGCAGGAACGTTGTTTTATGTTTTACATGTGTGTGATGAAAAAAAAAATCAACAGCTTGTTTACTGAGGGAGTCTCCCATGCAAGTACTAACCACGCCCGATTGTGCTTTAATTTAAACATTTGTCAGTGAACTAACCACACAGCTGCATGGATTATTTGAAATTAAGCCGAATTGGTGGCTATTTCATGTTTTTGGAAGATTTAAAATCGATATCGCTGCCACAGGTAACTTCTGGAATTGACCTATGACCTCTACATACTTGGAGTTACAGTACGGTAATTTAACAGTATTTAAACAAATATTTATTCACATTTTCGAACTTTTAACTATGAGACTTGTTAATATGATATCACAGGTACCAATTCCGAATGAAACTACCAACTTTACAATCGCTTTTCACAACTTTGTAACCATTTTTTGGCGCTTTTTCGGTTGGCTGTTGTGATAATCTGCTTATATATGAGGCATTATCGACACATTTACTTAATGTTTTCAACATTTAACTGCGGGGTTGTCATTACAATGACTTAGGATAAATATACAAGCTTCTTCGCCAATAATTCGTTCGTTTTTCAACTTTGCACCCTGTTTTCTGACAGTTTACAGTCAGCTCATGTACACATCGGTAGGCAGCTTCCAACTGATTTTTATTAAATTTGTCGACTTTACAACTGCGCGTTTCTATATGCCAACAACTTAGGTCATACATACAAATACATCTACCAACTTTGTAATAACTTTGCACAACTTTGCAATCACTTTAAAGAATTTTGAATTGTGTGTTAACAGCTTAAAACCCACTACGTGCCGACGACATAAACAACTTGTTCTTGAAAATTAGAAGGATTTTGAAAACTTTTTATTAAATTAAAATAGTTACAACAATTCCGCGATTTTCCACTATAAATGATTGACATCACAGAAAGAAAGAATGCAGGAACGTTGTTTTATATGTTTTACATGTGTGTGATGAAAAAAAAATCAACAGCTTGTTTACTGAGGGAGTCTCCCATGCAAGTACTAACCACGCCCGACTGTGCTTTACTTTAAACATTTGTCGGTGACCTAACCACACAGGTGCATAGATTATTTGAAATTAAGCCGAATTGGAGGCTATTTCATGTTTTTGGAAGTTTTAAAATCGATATCGCCGCCACAGGTAACTTCTAGAATTGACCTATGACCTCTACATACTTGGAGTTACAGTACGGTAATTTAACAGTATTTAAACAAATATTTATTCACATTTTCGAACTTTTAACTATGAGACTTGTTAATATGATATCACAGGTACCAATTGCGAATGAAACTACCAACTTTACAATCGCTTTTCACAACTTTGTAACCATTTTTTGTCGCTTTTTCGGTTGGCTGTTCTGATAATCTGCTTATATATGAAGCATTATCGATACATTTACTTAATGTTTTCAACATTTAACTGCGGGGTTGTCATTACAATGACTTAGGATAAATATACAAGCTCTTCGCCAACATTTCGTTCGTTTTTTCAACTTTGCACCCTATTTTTAACAGTTTACAGTCAGCTCATGTAAACATCGATAGGCAGCTTCCAACTGATTTTATTAAATTTGTCGACTTTACAACTGCGCGTTTCTATATGCCAACAACTTAGGTCATACATACAAATACATCTACCAACTTTGTAATAACTTTACACAACTTTGCAATCACTTTAAACAATTTTGAACGGTGTGTTAACAGCTTAAAACCCACTACGTGCCGACGACATAAACAACTTGTTCTTGAAAATTATAAGGATTTTGAAAACGTTTTATTAAATTAAAATAGTTACAACAATTCCGCGATTTTCCACTATAAATGATTGACATCACAGAAAGAAAGAATGCAGGAACGTTGTTTTATATGTTTTACATGTGTGTGATGAAAAAAATTCAACAGCTCGATTACTGAGGGAGTCTCACATGCAAGTACTAACCACGCCCGATTGTGCTTAACTTTAAACATTTGTCGGTGACCTAACCACACAGCTGCATGGATTATTTGAAATTAAGCCGATTTGGCGGCTAATTCATGTTTTTGCATGTTTTACAATCGATATTGCTGGCACAGGTAACTTCTAGAATTGACCTATGACCTCTACATACTTGGAGTTACAGTACGGTAATTTATCAGTATTTAAACAAATATTTATTCACATTTTCGAACTTTTAACTAAGAGACTTGTTAATATGATATCACAGGTACCAATTCCGACTGAAACTACCAACTTTACAATCGCTTTTCACAACTTTGTAACTAATTTTTGTCGATTTTTCGGTTGGCTGTTGTGATAATCTGCTTATATATGAGGCATTATCGACACATTTACTTAATGTTTTCAACATTTAACTGCGGGGTTGTCATTACAATGACTTAGGATAAATATACCAGCTTCTACGCCAACATTTCGTTCGTTTTTTCAACTTTGCACACTGTTTTCTAACAGTTAACAGTCAGCTCATGTGAACATCTATAGGCAGCTTTCAACTGATTTTATTAAAATTGTCGACTTTACAACTGCGCGTTTCTATATGCCAACAACTCAGGTCATACATACGAATACATCTACCAACTTTGTAACAACTTTGCACAACTTTGCAATCACTTTAAACAACTTTGAACGGTGTGTTAACAGCTTAAAGCCCACTACGTGCCGACGACATAAACAACTTGTTCTTGAAAATTAGAAGGATTTTGAAAACTGTTTATTAAATTAAAATAGTTACAACAATTCCGCGATTTTCCACTATAAATGATTGACATCACAGTAAGAAAAAATGCAGGAACGTTGTTTTATATGTTTTACATGTGTGTGATGAAAATAAATTCAACAGCTTGTTTACTGAGGGAGTCTCCCATGCAAGTACTAACCACGCACGATTGTGCTTTACTTTAATAAACATTTGTCGGTATCCTAACCACACAGGTGCATCAACTATTTGAATTTAAGCCGATTTGGCGGCTATTTCATGTTTTTGCATGTTTTAAAATCGATATCGCTGGCACAGGTAACTTCTAGAATTGACCTATGACCTCTACATACTTGGAGAAACAGTACGGTAATTTAACAGTATTTAACAAAACTATTTATTCACATTTTCGAACTTTTAACTATGAGACTTGTTAATATGATATCACAGGTACCAATTCCGACTGAAACTACCAACTTTACAATCGCTTTTCACAACTTTGTAACTAATTTTTGTCGATTTTTCGGTTGGCTGTTGTGATAATCTGCTTATATATGAGGCATTATCGACACATTTACTTAATGTTTTCAACATTTAACTGCGGGGTTGTCATTACAATGACTTAGGATAAATATACAAGCTTCTACGCCAACATTTCGTTCGTTTTTTCAACTTTGCACACTGTTTTCTAATAGTTTACAGTCAGCTCATGTGAACATCTATAGGCAGCTTTCAACTGATTTTATTAAAATTGTCGACTTTACAACTGCGCGTTTCTATATGCAAACAACTTAGGTCATACATACGAATACATCTACCAACTTTGTAATAACTTTGCACAACTTTGCAATCACTTTAAACAACTTTGAACGGTGTGTTAACAGCTTAAAACCCACTACGTGCCGACGACATAAACAACTTGTTCTTGAAAATTAGAAGGATTTTGAAAACTTTTTATTAAATTAAAATAGTTACAACAATTCCGCGATTTTCCACTATAAATGATTGACATCACAGTAAGAAAGAATGCAGGAACGTTGTTTTATATGTTTTACATGTGTGTGATGAAAAAAAATTCAACAGCATGATTACTGACTGAGTCTCACATGCAAGTACTAACCACGCCCGATTGTGCTTTACTTTAAACATTTGTCGGTATCCTAACCACACAGGTGCATCAACTATTTGAATTTAAGCCGATTTGGCGGCTATTTCATGTTTGTGCATGTTTTAAAATCGATATCGCTGGCACAGGTAACTTCTAGAATTGACCTATGACCTCTACATACTTGGAGTAACAGTACGGTAATTTAACAGTATTTAACAAAACTATTTATTCACATTTTCGAACTTTTAACTATGAGACTTGTTAATATGATATCACAGGTACCAATTCCGACTGAAACTACCAACTTTACAATCGCTTTTCACAACTTTGTAACTAATTTTTGTCGATTTTTCGGTTGGCTGTTGTGATAATCTGCTTATATATGAGGCATTATCGACACATTTACTTAATGTTTTCAACATTTAACTGCGGGGTTGTCATTACAATGACTTAGGATAAATATACAAGCTTCTTCGCCAAAATTTCGTTCGTTTTTTCAACTTTGCACACTGTTTTCTAACAGATTACAGTCAGCTCATGTGAACATCTATAGGCAGCTTTCAACTGATTTTATTAAAATTGTCGACTTTACAACTGCGCGTTTCTATATGCCAACAACTTAGGTCATACATACGAATACATCTACCAACTTTGTAATAACTTTGCACAACTTTGCAATCACTTTAAACAACTTTGAACGGTGTGTTAACAGCTTAAAACCCACTACGTGCCGACGACATAAACAACTTGTTCTTGAAAATTAGAAGGATTTTGAAAACTTTTTATTAAATTAAAATAGTTACAACAATTCCGCGATTTTCCACTATAAATGATTGACATCACAGTAAGAAAGAATGCAGGAACGTTGTTTTATATGTTTTACATGTGTGTGATGAAAAAAAATTCAACAGCTCGATTACTGACTGAGTCTCACATGCAAGTACTAACCACGCCCGATTGTGCTTTACTTTAAACATTTGTCGGTATCCTAACCACACAGGTGCATCAACTATTTGAATTTAAGACGATTTGGCGGCTATTTCATGTTTGTGCATGTTTTAAAATCGATATCGCTGGCACAAATAACTTCTAGAATTGACCTATGACCTCTACATACTTGGAGTAACAGTACGGTAATTTAACAGTATTTAACAAAACTATTTATTCACATTTTCGAACTTTTAACTATGAGACTTGTTAATATGATATCACAGGTACCAATTCCGACTGAAACTACCAACTTTACAATCGCTTTTCACAACTTTGTAACCAATTTTTGTCGATTTTTCGGTTGGCTGTTGTGATAATCTGCTTATATATGAGGCATTATCGATACATTTACTTAATGTTTTCAACATTTAACTGCGGGGTTGTCAATACAATGACTTAGGATAAATATACAAGCTTCTTCGCCAACATTTCGTTCGTTTTTGCAACTTTGCACACTGTTTTCTAACAGTTTACGTCAGCTCATGTGAACATCTATAGGCAGCTTTCAACTGATTTTATCAAATTTGTCGACTTTACAACTGTGCGTTTCTATATGCCAACAACGTAGGTCATACATACGAATACATCTACCAACTTTGTAATAACTTTGCACAACTTTGCAATCACTTTAAACAACTTTGAACGGTGTGTTAACAGCTTAAAACCCACTACGTGCCGACGACATAAACAACTTGTTCTTGAAAATTAGAAGGATTTTGAAAACTTTTTATTAAATTAAAATAGTTACAACAATTCCGCGATTTTCCACTATAAATGATTGACATCACAGTAAGAAAAAATGCACGAACGTTGTTTTATATGTTTTACATGTGTGTGATGAAAATAAATTCAACAGCTTGTTTACTGAGGAAGTCTCTCATGCAAGTACTAACCACGCACGATTGTGCTTTACTTTAAGCATTTGTCGGTATCCTAACCACACAGGTGCATCAACTATTTGAATTTAAGCCGATTTGCCGGCTATTTCATGTTTTTGCATGTTTTAAAATCGATATCGCTGGCACAGGTAACTTCTAGAATTGACCTATGACCTCTACATACTTGGAGTAACAGTACGGTAATTTAACAGTATTTAACAAAACTATTTATTCACATTTTCGAACTTTTAACTATGAGACTTGTTAATATGATATCACAGGTACCAATTCCGACTGAAACTACCAACTTTACAATCGCTTTTCACAACTTTGTAACCAATTTTTGTCGATTTTTCGGTTGGCTGTTGTGATAATCTGCTTATATATGAGGCATTATCGACACATTTACTTAATGTTTTCAACATTTAACTGCGGGGTTGTCATTACAATGACTTGGGATAAATATACAAGCTTCTTCGCCAACATTTCGTTCGTTTTTTCAACTTTGCACACTGTTTTCTAACAGTTTACAGTCAGCTCATGTTTACATCTATAGGCAGCTTTCAGCTGATTTTATTAAAATTGTCGACTTTACAACTGCGCGTTTCTATATGCCAACAACTTAGGTCATACATACGAATACATCTACCAACTTTGTAATAACTTTGCACAACTTTGCAATCACTTTAAACAACTTTGAACGGTGTGTTAACAGCTTAAAACACACTACGTGCCGACGACATGAACAACTTGTTCTTGAAAATTAGAAGGATTTTGAAAACTTTTATAAATTAATATAGTTACAACAATTCCGCGATTTTCCACTATAAATGATTGACATCACAGTAAGAAAGAATGCAGGAACGTTGTTTTATATGTTTTACATGTGTGTGATGAAAAAAAATTCAACAGCTCGATTACTGAGGGAGTCTCACATGCAAGTACTAACCTCGCCCGATTGTGCTTTACTTTAAACATTTGGCGGTGACCTAACCACACAGCTGCAAGGATTATATGAAATTAAGCCGATTTGGCGGCTATTTCATGTTTGTGCATGTTTTAAAATCGATATCGCTGGCACAGGTAACTTCTAGAATTGACCTATGACCTCTACATACTTGGAGTAACAGTACGGTAATTTAACAGTATTTAACAAAACTATTTATTCACATTTTCGAACTTTTAACTATGAGACTTGTTAATATGATATCACAGGTACCAATTCCGACTGAAACTACCAACTTTACAATCGCTTTTCACAACTTTGTAACTAATTTTTGTCGATTTTTCGGTTGGCTGTTTTGATAATCTGCTTATATATGAGGCATTATCGACACATTTACTTAATGTTTTCAACATTTAACTGCGGGGTTGTCATTACAATGACTTAGGATAAATATACAAGCTTCTTCGCCAACATTTTGTTCGTTTTTTCAACTTTGCACACTGTTTTCTAACAGTTTACAGTCAGCTCATGTGAACATCTATAGGCAGCTTTCAACTGATTTTATTAAAATTGTCGACTTTACAACTGCGCGTTTCTATATGCCAACAACTTAGGTCATACATACGAATACATCTACCAACTTTGTAATAACTTTGCACAACTTTGCAATCACTTTAAACAACTTTGAACGATGTGTTAACAGCTTAAAACCCACTACGTGCCGACGACATAAACAACTTGTTCTTGAAAATTAGAAGGATTTTGAAAACTTTTTATTAAATTAAAATAGTTACAACAATTCCGCGATTTTCCACTATAAATGATTGACATCACAGTAAGAAAGAATGCAGGAACGTTGTTTTATGTGTTTTACATGTGTGTGATGAAAAAAAATTCAACAGCTCGATTACTGACTGAGTCTCATATGCAAGTACTAACCACGCCCGATTGTGCTTTACTTTAAACATTTGTCGGTATCCTAACCACACAGGTGCATCAACTATCTGAATTTAAGCCGATTTGGCGGCTATTTCATGTTTGTGCATGTTTTAAAATCGATATCGCTGGCACAAATAACTTCTAGAATTGACCTACGACCTCTACATACTTGGAATAACAGTACGGTAATTTAACAGTATTTAACAAAACTATTTATTCACATTTTCGAACTTTTAACTATGAGACTTGTTAATATGATATCACAGGTACCAATTCCGACTGAAACTACCAACTTTACAATCGCTTTTCACAACTTTGTAACTAATTTTTGTCGATTTTTCGGTTGGCTGTTGTGATAATCTGCTTATATATGAGGCATTATCGACACATTTACTTAATGTTTTCAACATTTAACTGCGGGGTTGTCATTACAATGACTTAGGATAAATATACAAGCTTCTTCGCCAAAATTTCGTTCGTTTTTTCAACTTTGCACACTGTTTTCTAACAGTTTACAGTCAGCTCATGTGAACATCTATAGGCAGCTTTCAACTGATTTTATTAAAATTGTCGACTTTACAACTGCGCGTTTCTATATGCCAACAACTTAGGTCATACATACGAATACATCTACCAACTTTGTAATAACTTTGCACAACTTTGCAATCACTTTAAACAACTTTGAACGGTGTGTTAACAGCTTAAAACCCACTACGTGCCGACGACATAAACAACTTGTTCTTGAAAATTAGAAGGATTTTGAAAACTTTTTATTAAATTAAAATAGTTAGAACAATTCCGCGATCTTCCGCTATAAATGATTGACATCACAGTAAGAAAAAATGCAGGAACGTTGTTTTATATGTTTTACATGTGTGTGATGAAAAAAATTCAACAGCTTGTTTACTGAGGGACTCTCCCATGCAAGTACTAACCAGGCCCGATTGTGCTTTACTTTAAACATTTGTCGGTGACCTAACCACATAGCTGCAAGGACTATTTGAAATTAAGCCGAATTGGTTGCTATTTCATGTTTTTGCATGTTTTAAAATCGATATTGCTGGCACAGGTAACTTCTAGAATTGACCTATGACCTCTACATACTTGGAGTAACAGTACGGTAATTTAACAGTATTTAAAAAAACTATTTATTCACATTTTCGAACTTTTAACTATGAGACTTGTTAATATGATATCACAGGTACCAATTCCGAATGAAGCTACCAACTTTACAATCGCTTTTCACAACTTTGTAACTAATTTTTGTCGATTTTTCGGTTGGCTGTTGTGATAATCTGCTTATATATGAGGCATTATCGATACATTTACTTAATGTTTTCAACATTTAACTGCGGGGTTGTCATTACAATGACTTAGGATAAATATACAAGCTTCTTCGCCAACATTTCGTTCGTTTTTTCAACTTTGCACCCTGTTTTCTAACAGTTTACAGTCAGCTCATGTAAACATCTATAGGCAGTTTCCAACTGATTTTATTAAATTTGTCGACTTTACAACTGCGCGTTTCTATATGCCAACAACTTAGGTCATACATATAAATACATCTACCAACTATGTAATAACTTTGCACAACTTTGCAATCACTTTAAACAACTTTGAACGGTTTGTTAACAGCTTAAAACCCACTACGTGCCGACGACATAAACAACTTGTTCTTGAAAATTAGAAGGATTTTGAAAACTTTTTATTAAATTAAAATAGTTACAACAATTCCGCGATTTCCACTATAAATGATTTACATCACAGTAAGAAATAATGCAGGAACGTTGTTTTATATGTTTTACATGTGTGTGATGAAAAAAAATTCAACAGCTCGATTACTGAGGGAGTCTCACATGCAAGTACTAACCACGCCCGATTGTGCTTTACTTTAAACATTTGTCGGTGACCTAACCACACAGCTGCATGGATTATTTGAAATTAAGCCGAATTGGCGGCTATTTCATGTTTTTGCATGTTTTAAAATCGATATCGCTGGCACAGGTAACTTCTAGAATTGACCTATGACCTCTACATACTTGGAGTAACAGTACGGTAATTTAACAGTTTTTACTAAAAATATTTATTCACATTTTCGAACTTTTAACTATGAGACTTGTTAATATGATATCACAGGTACCAATTCCGAATGAAACTACCAACTTTACAATCGCTTTTCACAACTTTGTAACTATTTTTTGTCGATTTTTCGGTTGGCTGTTGTGATAATCTGCTTATATATGAGGCATTATCGATACATTTACTTAATGTTTTCAACATTTAACTGCGGGGTTGTCATTACAATGACTTAGGATAAATATACAAGCTTCTTCGCCAACATTTCGTTCGTTTTTTCAACTTTGCACCCTGTTTTTTAACAGTTTACAGTCAGCTCATGTAAACATCGATAGGCAGCTTCCAACTGATTTTATTAAATTTGTCGACTTTACAACTGCGCGTTTCTATATGCCAACAACTTAGGTCATACATACGAATACATCTACCAACTTTGTAATAACTTTGCACAACTTTGCAATCACTTTAAACAACTTTGAACGGTGTGTTAACAGCTTAAAACCCACTACGTGCCGACGACATAAACAACTTGTTCTTGAAAATTAGAAGGATTTTGAAAACTGTTTATTAAATTAAAATAGTTACAACAATTCCGCGATTTTCCACTATACATGATTGACATCACAGTAAGAAAAAATGCAGGAACGTTGTTTTATATGTTTTACATGTGTGTGATGAAAATAAATTCAACAGCTTGTTTACTGAGGGAGTCTCCCATGCAAGTACTAACCACGCACGATTGTGCTTTACTTTAAACATTTGTCGGTATCCTAACCACACAGGTGCATCAATTATTTAAATTTAAGCCGATTTGGCGGCTATTTCATGTTTTTGCATGTTTTAAAATCGATATCGCTGGCACAGGTAACTTCTAGAATTGACCTATGACCTCTACATACTTGGAGTAACAGTACGGTAATTTAACAGTATTTAACAAAACTATTTATTCACATTTTCGAACTTTTAACTATGAGACTTGTTAATATGATATCACAGGTACCAATTCCGAATGAAACTACCAACTTTACAATCGCTTTTCACAACTTTGTAACTAATTTTTGTCGATTTTTCGGTTGGCTGTTGTGATAATCTGCTTATATATGAGGCATTATCGATACATTTACTTAATGTTTTCAACATTTAACTGCGGGGTTGTCATTACAATGACTTAGGATAAATATACAAGCTTCTTCGCCAACATTTCGTTCGTTTTTTCAACTTTGCACCCTGTTTTTTAACAGTTTACAGTCAGCTCATGTAAACATCGATAGGCAGCTTCCAACTGATTTTATTAAATTTGTCGACTTTACAACTGCGCGTTTCTATATGCCAACAACTTAGGTCATACATACGAATACATCTACCAACTTTGTAATAACTTTGCACAACTTTGCAATCACTTTAAACAACTTTGAACCGTGTGTTAACAGCTTAAAACCCACTACGTGCCGACGACATAAACAACTTGTTCTTGAAAATTAGAAGGATTTTGAAAACTTTTTATTAAATTAAAATAGTTACAACAATTCCGCGATTTTCCACTATAAATGATTGACATCACAGTAAGAAAAAATGCAGGAACGTTGTTTTATATGTTTTACATGTGTGTGGTGAAAATAAATTCAACAGCTTGTTTACTGAGGGAGTCTCCCATGCAAGTACTAACCACGCACGATTGTGCTTTACTTTAAACATTTGTCGGTATCCTAACCACACAGGTGCATCAACTATTTGAATTTAAGCCGATTTGGCGGCTATTTCATGTTTTTGCATGTTTTAAAATCGATATCGCTGGCACAGGTAACTTCTAGAATTGACCTATGACCTCTACATACTTGGAGTAACAGTACGGTAATTTAACAGTATTTAACAAAACTATTTATTCACATTTTCGAACTTTTAACTATGAGACTTGTTAATATGATATCACAGGTACCAATTCCGACTGAAACTACCAACTTTACAATCGCTTTTCACAACTTTGTAACTAATTTTTGTCGATTTTTCGGTTGGCTGTTGTGATAATCTGCTTATATATGAGGCATTATCGACACATTTACTTAATGTTTTCAACATTTAACTGCGGGGTTGTCATTACAATGACTTAGGATAAATATACAAGCTTCTTCGCCAACATTTCGTTCGTTGTTTCAACTTTGCACCCTGTTTTCTAACAGTTTACAATCAGCTCATGTAAACATCTATAGGCAGCTTTCAACTGATTTTATTAAATTTGTCGACTTTACAACTGCGCGTTTCTATATGCCAACAACTTAGGTCATACATACGAATACATCTACCAACTTTGTAATAACTTTGCACAACTTTGCAATCACTTTAAACAACTTTGAACGGTGTGTTAACAGCTTAAAACCCACTACGTGCCGACGACATAAACAACTTGTTCTTGAAAATTAGAAGGATTTTGAAAACTTTTTATTAAATTAAAATAGTTACAACAATTCCGCGATTTTCCACTGTAAATGATTGACATCACAGTAAGAAAGAATGCAGGAACGTTGTTTTATATGTTTTACATGTGTGTGATGAAAATAAATTCAACAGCTTGTTTATTGAAGGAGTCTCTTATGCAAGTACTAACCAGGCCCGATTGTGCTTTACTTTAAACATTTGTCGATATCCTAACCACACAGGTGCATCAATTATTTGAATTTAAGCCGATTTGGCGGCTATTTCATGTTTTTGCATGTTTTAAAATCGATATCGCTGGCACAGGTAACTTCTAGAATTGACCTATGACCTCTACATACTTGGAGTAACAGTACTGTAATTTAACAGTATTTAACAAAACTATTTCTTCACATTTTCGAACTTTTAACTATGAGACTTGTTAATATGATATCACAGGTACCAATTCCGAATGAAACTACCAACTTTACAATCGCTTTTCACAACTTTGTAACTAATTTTTGTCGATTTTTCGGTTGGCTGATTTGATAATCTGCTCATATATGAGGCATTATCGACACATTTACTTAATGTTTTCAACATTTAACTGAAAGGTTGTCATTACAATGACTTAGAATAAATATACAAGCTTCTACGCCAACATTTCGTTCGTTTTTTCAACTTTGCACCCTGTTTTCTAACAGTTTACAGTCAGCTCATGTGAACATCTATAGGCAGCTTTCAACTGATTTTATTAAAATTGTCGACTTTACAACTGCGCGTTTCTATATGCCAACAACTTAGGTCATACATACGAATACATCTACCAACTTTGTAATAACTTTGCACAACTTTGCAATCACTTTAAACAACTTTGAACCGTGTGTTAACAGCTTAAAACCCACTACGTGCCGACGACATAAACAACTTGTTCTTGAAAATTAGAAGGATTTTGAAAACTTTTTATTAAATTAAAATAGTTACAACAATTCCGCGATTTTCCACTATAAATGATTGACATCACAGTAAGAAAAAATGCAGGAACGTTGTTTTATAAGGAACGTTGTTTTATATGTTTTACATGTGTGTGATGAAAATAAATTCAACAGCTTGTTTACTGAGGGAGTCTCCCATGCAAGTACTAACCACGCACGATTGTGCTTTACTTTAAACATTTGTCGGTATCCTAACCACACAGGTGCATCAACTATTTGAATTTAAGCCGATTTGGCGGCTATTTCATGTTTTTGCATGTTTTAAAATCGATATCGCTGGCACAGGTAACTTCTAGAATTGACCTATGACCTCTACATACTTGGAGTAACAGTACGGTAATTTAACAGTATTTAACAACACTATTTATTCACATTTTCGAACTTTTAACTATGAGACTTGTTAATATGATATCACAGGTACCAATTCCGACTGAAACTACCAACTTTACAATCGCTTTTCACAACTTTGTAACTAATTTTTGTCGATTTTTCGGTTGGCTGTTTTGATAATCTGCTTATATATGAGGCATTATCGATACATTTACTTAATGTTTTCAACATTTAACTGCGGGGTTGTCATTACAATGACTTAGGATAAATATACAAGCTTCTTCGCCAACATTTCGTTCGTTTTTTCAACTTTGCACACTGTTTTCTAACAGTTTACAGTCAGCTCATGTAAACATCGATAGGCAGCTTCCAACTGAATTTATTAAATTTGTCGACTTTACAACTGCGCGTTTCTATATGCCAACAACTTAGGTCATACATACGAATACATCTACCAACTTTGTAATAACTTTGCACAACTTTGCAATCACTTTAAACAACTTTGAACGGTGTGTTAACAGCTTAAAACCCACTACCTGCCGACGACATAAACAACTTGTTCTTGAAAATTAGAAGGATTTTGAAAACTTTTTATTAAATTAAAATAGTTACAACAATTCCGCGATTTTCCACTATAAATGATTGACATCACAGTAAGAAAAAAATGCAGGAACGTTGTTTTATATGTTTTACATGTGTGTGATGAAAATAAATTCAACAGCTTGTTTACTGAGGGAGTCTCCCATGCAAGTACTAACCACGCACGATTGTGCTTTACTTTAAACATTTGTCGGTATCCTAACCACACAGGTGCATCAATTATTTAAATTTAAGCCGATTTGGCGGCTATTTCATGTTTTGCATGTTTTAAAATCGATATCGCTGGCACAGGTAACTTCTAGAATTGACTATGACCTCGACATAATTGGAGTAACAGTACGGTAATTTAACAGTATTTAACAAAACTATTTATTCACATTTTCGAACTTTTAACTATGAGACTTGTTAATATGATATCACAGGTACCAATTCCGACTGAAACTACCAACTTTACAATCGCTTTTCACAACTTTGTAACTAATTTTTGTCGATTTTTCGGTTGGCTGTTTTGATAATCTGCTTATATATGAGGCATTATCGATACATTTACTTAATGTTTTCAACATTTAACTGCGGGGTTGTCATTACAATGACTTAGGATAAATATACAAGCTTCTTCGCCAACATTTCGTTCGTTTTTTCAACTTTGCACACCGTTTTCTACCAGTTTACAGTCAGCTCACGTGAACATATATAGGCAGCTTTCAACTGATTTTATTAAAATTGTCGACTTTACAACTGCGCGTTTCTATATGCCAACAACTTAGGTCATACATACGAGAACATCTACCAACTTTGTAATAACTTTGCACAACTTTGCAATCACTTTAAACAACTTTGAACGGTGTGTTAACAGCTTAAAACCCACTACGTGCCGACGACATAAACAACTTGTTCTTGAAAATTAGAAGGATTTTGAAAACTTTTTATTAAATTAAAATAGTTACAACAATTCCGCGATTTTCCACTATAAATGATTGACATCACAGTAAGAAAAAATGCAGGAACGTGTTTTTATATGTTTTACATGTGTGTGATGAAAATAAATTCAACAGCTTGTTTACTGAGGGAGTCTCCCATGCAAGTACTAACCACGCACGATTGTGCTTTACTTTAAACATTTGTCGGTATCCTAACCACACAGGTGCATCAACTATTTGAATTTAAGCCGATTTGGCGGCTATTTCATATTTTTGCATGTTTTAAAATCGATATCGCTGGCACAGGTAACTTCTAGAATTGACCTATGACCTCTATATACTTGGAGTAACAGTACGGTAATTTAACAGTATTTAACAAAACTATTTATTCACATTTTCGAACTTTTAACTATGAGACTTGTTAATATGATATCACAGGTACCAATTCCGACTGAAACTACCAACTTTACAATCGCTTTTCACAACTTTGTAACTAATTTTTGTCGATTTTTCGGTTGGCTGTTGTGATAATCTGCTTATATATGAGGCATTATCGACACATTTACTTAATGTTTTCAACATTTAACTGCGGGGTTGTCATTACAATGACTTAGGATAAATATACAAGCTTCTTCGCCAACATTTCGTTCGTTTTTTCAACTTTGCACACTGTTTTCTAACAGTTTACAGTCAGCTCATGTGAACATCTATAGGCAGCTTTCAACTGATTTTATTAAAATTGTCGACTTTACAACTGCGCGTTTCTATATGCCAACAACTTAGGTCATACATACGAATACATCTACCAACTTTGTAATAACTTTGCACAACTTTGCAATCACTTTAAACAACTTTGAACGGTGTGTTAACAGCTTAAAACCCACTATGTGCCGACGACATAAACAACTTGTTCTTGAAAATTAGAAGGATTTTGAAAACTTTTTATTAAATTAAAATAGTTACAACAATTCCGTGATTTTCCTCTATAAATGATTGACATCACAGTAAGAAAGAATGCAGGAACGTTGTTTTATATGTTTTACATGTGTGTGATGAAAAAAAATTCAACAGCCGTTTACTGAGGGAGTCTCCCATGCAAGTACTAACCAGGCCCGATTATGCTTTACTTTTAACATTTGATGGTGACCTAACCACATAGCTGCAAGGATTATTTGAAATTAAGCCGAATTGGCGGCTATTTCATGATTTTGCATGTTTTAAAATCGATATCGCTGGCACAGGTAACTTCAAGAATTGACCTATGACCTCTACATAATTGGAGTAACAGTACGGTAATTTAATAGTTTTTACTAAAAATATTTATTCACATTTTCGAACTTTTAACAATGAGACTTGTTAATATGATATCACAGGTACCAATTCCGAATGAAACTACCAACTTTACAATCGCTTTTCACAACTTTGTAACTATTTTTTGTCGATTTTTCGGTTGGCTGTTGTGATAATCTGCTTATATATGAGGCATTATCGACACATTTACTTAATGTTTTCAACATTTAACTGCGGGGTTGTCATTACAATGACTTAGGATAAATATACAAGCTTCTTCGCCAACATTTCGTTCGTTTTTCAACTTTGCACACTGTTTTCTAACAGTTTACAGTCAGCTCATGTGAACATCTATAGGCAGCTTCCAACTGATTTTATTAAATTTTTGGACTTTAGAACAGCGCATTTCTATATGCCAACAACTTAGGTCATACATACGAATACATCTACCAACTTTGTAATAACTTTGCACAACTTTGCAATCACTTTAAACAACTTTGAACGGTGTGTTAACAGCTTAAAACCCACTACGTGCCGACGACATAAACAACTTGTTCTTGAAAATTAGAAGGATTTTGAAAACTTTTTATTAAATTAAAATAGTTACAACAATTCCGCGATTTTCCACTATAAATGATTGACATCACAGTAAGAAAAAATGCAGGAACGTTGTTTTATATGTTTTACATGTGTGGGATGAAAATAAATTCAACAGCTTGTTTACTGAGGGAGTCTCCCATGCAAGTTCTAACCACGCACGATTGTGCTTTACTTTAAACATTTGTCGGTGACCTAACCACATAGCTGCAAGGATTATTTGAAATTAAGCCGAATTGGCGGCTATTTCATGTTTTTGCATGTTTTAAAATCGATATTGCTGGCACAGGTAACTTCTAGAATTGACCTATGACCTCTACATACTTGGAGTAACAGTACGGTAATTTAACAGTTTTTAAAAAAAACAATTATTCACATTTTCGAACTTTTAACTATGAGACTTGTTAATATGATATCACAGGTACCAATTCCGATTGAAACTACCAACTTTACAATCGCTTTTCACAACTTTGTAACTAATTTTTGTCGATTTTTCGGTTGGCTGTTGTGATAATCTGCTTATATATGAGGCATTATCGATACATATACTTAATGTTTTCAACATTTAACTGCGGGGTTGTCATTACAATGACTTAGGATAAATATACAAGCATCTTCGCCAACATTTCGTTCGTTTTTTTCAACTTTGCACCCTGTTTTCTAACAGTTTACAGTCAGCTCATGTGAACATCTATAGGCAGCTTTCAACTGATTTTATTAAATTTGTCGACTTTACAACTCCGCGTTTCTATATGCCAACAACTTAGGTCATACATACGAATACATCTACCAACTTTGTAATAACTTTGCACAACTTTGCAATCACTTTAAACAACTTTGAACGGTGTGTGAACATGTCTTAAAACCCACTACGTGCCGACGACATAAACAACTTGTTCTGAAATTAGAAAGGATTTGAAAACTTTTTTATAAATTAAAATAGTTACAACAATTCCGCGATTTTCACTATAAATTATTGACATCACAGTAAGAAAGAATGCAGGAACGTTGTTTTATATGTTTTACATGTGTTTGATGAAAAACAATTCAACAGCTCGTTTACTGAGGGAGTCTCCCATGCAAGTACTAACCACGCCCGATTGTGCTTTACTTTAAACATTTGTCGGTGACCTAACCACACAGGTGCGTGAATTATTTGAAATTAAGCCGATTTGGCGGCTATTTCATGTTTTTGCATGTTTTAAAATCGATATCGCTGGCACAGGTAACATCTAGAGTTGACCTATGACCTCTACATACTTGGAGTAACAGTACGGTAATTTAACAGTATTCAACAGAAATATTTATTCACATTTTCGAACTTTTAACAATGAGACTTGTTAATATGATATCACAGGTACCAATTCCGAATGAAACTACCAACTGTACAATCGCTTTTCACAACTTTGTAATTATTTTTTGTCGAATTTTCGGTTGGCTATTGTGATAATCTGCTTATGTATGAGGCATTATCGATACATTTACTTAATGTTTTCAACATTTAACTGCGGGGCTGTCATTACAATGACTTAGGATAAATATACAAGCTTCTTCGCCAAGATTTCGTTCGTTTTTCAACTTTGCACCCTGTTTTCTAACAGTTTACAGTCAGCTCATGTGAACATCTATAGGCAGCTTCCAACTGATTTTATTAAATTTGTCGACTTTACAACTGCGCGTTTCTATATGCCAACAACTTAGGTCATACATACGAATACATGTACCAACTTTCTAATAAATTTGCACAACTTTGCAATCACTTTAAACAACTTTGAACGGTGTGTTAACAGTCTAAAACCCACTACGTGCCGACGACATAAACAACTTGTTCTTGAAAATTAGAAGGATTTTGAAAACTTTTTATTAAATTAAAATAGTTACAACAATTCCGCGATTTTCCACTATAAATTATTGACATCACAGTAAGAAAGAATGCAGGAACGTTGTTTTATATGTTTTACATGTGTTTGATGAAAAAAAATTCAACAGCTCGTTTACTGAGGGAGTCTCCCATGCAAGTACTAACCACGCCCGATTGTGCTTTGCATTAAACATTTGTCGGTGACCTAACCACACATGTGCGTGAATTATTTGAAATTAAGCCGATTTGGCGGCTATTTCATGTTTTTGCATGTTTTAAAATCGATATCGCTGGCACAGGTAACTTCTAGAATTGACCTATGACCTCTACATACTTGGAGTAACAGTACGGTAATTTAACAGTATTTAACAGAAATATTTATTCACATTTTCGAACTTTTAACAATGAGACTTGTTAATATGATATCACAGGTACCAATTCCGAATGAAACTACCAACTGTACAATCGCTTTTCACAACTTTGTAACTATTTTTTGTCGATTTTTCGGTTGGCTATTGTGATAATCTGCTTATGTATGAGGCATTATCGATACATTTACTTAATATTTTCAACATTTAACTGCGGGGTTGTCATTACAATGACTTAGAATAAATATACAAGCTTCTTCGCCAACATTTCGTTCGTTTTTCAACTTTGCACCCTGTTTTCTAACAGTTTACAGTCAGCTCATGTGAACATCTATAGGCAGCTTCCAACTGATTTTATTAAATTTGTCGACTTTACAACTGCGCGTTTCTATATGCCAACAACTTAGGTCATACATACGAATACATGCACCAACTTTCTAATAACTTTGCACAACCTTGCAATCACTTTAAACAACTTTGAACGGTGTGTTAACAGTCTAAAACCCAATACGTGCCGACGACATAAACAACTTGTTCTTGAAAATTAGAAGGATTTTGAAAACTTTTTATTAAATTAAAATAGTTACAACAATTCCGCGATTTTCCACTATAAATTATTGACATCACAGTAAGAAAGAATGCAGGAACGTTGTTTTATATGTTTTACATGTGTTTGATGAAAAAAAATTCAACAGCTCGTTTACTGAGGGAGTCTCCCATGCAAGTACTAACCACGCCCGATTGTGCTTTACTTTAAACATTTGTCGGTGACCTAACCACACAGGTGCGTGAATTATTTGAAATTAAGCCGATTTGGCGGCTATTTCATGTTTTTGCATGTTTTAAAATCGATATCGCTGGCACAGGTAACTTCTAGAATTGACCTATGACCTCTACATACTTGGAGTAACAGTACGGTAATTTAACAGTATTTAACAGAAATATTTATTCACATTTTCGAACTTTTAACAATGAGACTTGTTAATATGATATCACATGTACCAATTCCGAATGAAACTACCAACTGTACAATCGCTTTTCACAACTTTGTTACTATTTTTTGTCGATTTTTCGGTTGGCTATTGTGATAATCTGCTTATGTATGAGGCATTATCGATACATTTACTTAATGTTTTCAACATTTAACTGCGGGGCTGTCATTACAATGACTTAGGATAAATATACAAGCTTCTTCGCCAAGATTTCGTTCGTTTTTCAACTTTGCACCCTGTTTTCTAACAGTTTACAGTCAGCTCATGTGAACATCTATAGGCAGCTTCCAACTGATTTTATTAAATTTGTCGACTTTACAACTGCGCGTTTCTATATGCCAACAACTTAGGTCATACATACGAATACATGTACCAACTTTCTAATAACTTTGCACAACTTTGCAATCACTTTAAACAACTTTGAACGGTGTGTTAACAGTCTAAAACCCACTACGTGCCGACGACATAAACAACTTGTTATTGAAAATTAGAAGGATTTTGAAAACTTTTTATTAAATTAAAATAGTTACAACAATTCCGCGATTTTCCACTATAAATTATTGACATCACAGTAAGAAAGAATACAGGAACGTTGTTTTATATGTTTTACATGTGTGTGATGAAAAAAGATTCAACAGCTTGGTTACTGAGGGAGTATACCATGCAAGTACTAACCACGCCAGATTGTGCTTTACTTTAAACATTTGTCGGTGACCTAACCACACAGCTGCATGAATTATTTGAAATTAAGCCGATTTGGCGGCTATTTCATGTTTTTGCATGTTTTAAAATCGATAACGCTGGCACAGGCAACTTCTAGAATTGACCTATGACCTCTACATACTTGGAGTAACAGTACGGTAATTTAACAGTATTTAACAAAAATATTTATTCACATTTTCGAACTTTTAACTATGAGACTTGTTAATATGATATCACAGGTACCAATTCCGAATGAAACTACCAACTTTACAATCACTTTTCACAACTTTGTAACTATTTTTTGTCGATTTTTCGGTTGGCTGTTGTGATAATCTGCTTATATATGAGGCATTATCGATACATTTAGTTAATGTTTTCAACATTTAACTGCGAGGTTGTCATTACAATGACTTAGGATAAATATACAAGCTTTTTCGCCAACATTTCGTTCGTTTTTTCAACTTTGCACACTGTTTTCTAACAGTTTACAGTCAGCTCATGTAAACATCTATAGGCAGCTTTCAACTGATTTTATTAAATTTGTCGACATTACAACTGCGCGTTTCTATATGCCAACAACTTAGGTCATACATACGAATACATCTACCAACTTTGTAATAACTTTGCACAACTTTGCAATCACTTTAAACAACTTTGAACGGTGTGTTAACAGCTTAAAACCCACTACGTGCCGACGAAATAAACAACTTGTTCTTGAAAATTAGAAGGATTTTGAAAACTTTTTATTAAATTAAAATAGTTACAACAATTCCGCGATTTTTCACTATAAATGATTGACATCACAGTAAGAAAGAATGCAGGAACGTTGTTTTATATGTTTTACATGTGTGTGATGAAAATAAATTCAACAGCTTGTTTATTGAGGGAGTCTCCTATGCAAGTACTAACCAGGCCCGATTGTGCTTTACTTTAAACATTTGTCGATATCCTAACCACACAGGTGCATCAATTATTTGAATTTAAGCCGATTTGGCGGCTATTTCATGTTTTTGCATGTTTTAAAATCGATATCGCTGGCACAGGTAACTTCTAGAATTGACCTATGACCTCTACATACTTGGAGTAACAGTACGGTAATTTAACAGTATTTAACAAAACTATTTATTCACAATTTCGAACTTTTAACTATGAGACTTGTTAATATGATATCACAGGTACCAATTCCGAATGAAACTACCAACTTTACAATCGCTTTTCACAACTTTGTAACTAATTTTTGTCGATTTTTCGGTTGGCAGTTTTGATAATCTGCTTATATATGAGGCATTATCGACACATTTACTTAATGTTTTCAACATTTAACTGAGGGGTTGTCATTACAATGACTTAGAATAAATATACAAGCTTCTTCGCCAACATTTCGTTCTTTGTTTCAACTTTGCACCCTGTTTTCTAACAGTTTACAATCAGCTCATGTAAACATCTATAGGCAGCTTTCAACTGATTTTATTAAATTTGTCGACTTTACAACTGCGCGTTTCTATATGCCAACAACTTAGGTCATACATACAAATACATCTACCAACTTTGTAATAACTTTACACAACTTTGCAATCACTTTAAACAACTTTGAACTGTGTGTTAACAGCTTAAAACCCACTACGTGCCGACGAAATAAACAACTTGTTCTTGAAAATTAGAAGGATTTTGAAAACTTTTTATTAAATTAAAATAGTTACAACAATTCCGCGATTTTCCACTGTAAATGATTGACATCACAGTAAGAAAGAATGCAGGAACGTTGTTTTATATGTTTTACATGTGTGTGATGAAAATAAATTCAACAGCTTGTTTATTGAGGGAGTCTCCTATGCAAGTACTAACCAGGCCCGATTGTGCTTTACTTTAAACATTTGTCGATATCCTAACCACACAGGTGCATCAATTATTTGAATTTAAGCCGATTTGGCGGCTATTTCATGTTTTTGCATGTTTTAAAATCGATATCGCTGGCACAGGTAACTTCTAGAATTGACCTATGACCTCTACATACTTGGAGTAACAGTACGGTAATTTAACAGTATTTAACAAAACTATTTATTCACAATTTCGAACTTTTAACTATGAGACTTGTTAATATGATATCACAGGTACCAATTCCGAATGAAACTACCAACTTTACAATCGCTTTTCACAACTTTGTAACTAATTTTTGTCGATTTTTCGGTTGGCAGTTTTGATAATCTGCTTATATATGGGGCATTATCGACACATTTACTTAATGTTTTCAACATTTAACTGAGGGGTTGTCATTACAATGACTTAGAATAAATATACAAGCTTCTTCGCCAACATTTCGTTCGTTGTTTCAACTTTGCACCCTGTTTTCTAACAGTTTACAGTCAGCTCATGTAAACATCTATAGGCAGCTTTCAACTGATTTTATTAAATTTGTCGACTTTACAACTGCGCGTTTCTATATGCCAACAACTGAGGTCATACATACGAATACATCTACCAACTTTGTAATAACTTTACACAACTTTGCAATCACTTTAAACAACTTTGAACGGTGTGTTAACAGCTTAAAACCCACTACGTGCCGACGAAATAAACAACTTGTTCTTGAAAATTAGAAGGATTTTGAAAACTTTTTATTAAATTAAAATAGTTACAACAATTCCGCGATTTTCCACTATAAATGATTGACATCACAGTAAGAAAGAATGCAGGAACGTTGTTTTATATGTTTTACATGTGTGTGATGAAAATAAATTCAACAGCTTGTTTATTGAGGGAGTCTCCTATGCAAGTACTAACCAGGCCCGATTGTGCTTTACTTTAAACATTTGTCGATATCCTAACCACACAGGTGCATCAAATATTTGAATTTAAGCCGATTTGGCGGCTATTTCATGTTTTTGCATGTTTTAAAATCGATATCGCTGGCACAGGTAACTTCTAGAATTGACCAATGACCTCTACATACTTGGAGTAACAGTACGGTAATTTAACAGTATTTAAAAAAAAACAATTATTCACATTTTCGAACTTTTAACTATGAGACTTGTTAATATGATATCACAGGTATCAATTCCGAATGAAACTACCAACTTTACAATCGCTTTTCACAACTTTGTAACCATTTTTTGTCGCTTTTTCGGTTGGCTGTTGTGATAATCTGCTTATATATGAGGCATTATCGATACATTTACTTAATGTTTTCAACATTTAACTGCGGGGTTGTCATTACAATGACTTAGGATAAATACACAAGCTTCTTCGCCAACATTTCGTTCGTTTTTTCAACTTTGCACACTGTTTTCTAACAGTTTACAGTCAGCTCATGTGAACATCTATAGGCAGCTTTCAACTGATTTTATCAAATTTGTCGACTTTACAACTGTGCATTTCTATATGCCAACAACATAGGTCATACATACGAATACATCTACCAACTTTGTAATAACTTTGCACAACTTTGCAATCACTTTAAACAACTTTGAACGGTGTGTTAATAGCTTAAAACCCACTACGTGCCGACGACATAAACAACTTGTTCTTGAAAATTAGAAGGATTTTGAAAACTGTTTATTAAATTAAAATAGTTAAAACAATTCCGCGATTTTCCGCTATAAATAATTGACATCACAGTAAGAAAGAATGCAGGAACGTTGTTTTATATGTTTTACATGTGTGTGATGAAAAAAAAATCAACAGCTTGTTTACTGATGGAGTCTCCCATGCAAGTACTAACCACGCCCGATTGTGCTTTACTTTAAACATTTGTCGGTGACCTAACCACACAGCTGCATAGATTATATGAAATTAAGCCGATTTGGCGGCTATTTCATGTTTGTGCATGTTTTAAAATCGATATCGCTGGCACAGGTAACTTCTAGAAATGACCTATGACCTCTACATACTTGGAGTAACAGTACGGTAATTTAACAGTATTTAACAAAACTATTTATTCACATTTTCGAACTTTTAACTATGAGACTTGTTAATATGATATCACAGGTACCAATTCCGACTGAAACTACCAACTTTACAATCGCTTTTCACAACTTTGTAACTAATTTTTGTCGATTTTTCGGTTGGCTGTTTTGATAATCTGCTTATATATGAGGCATTATCGATACATTTACTTAATGTTTTCAACATTTAACTGCGGGGTTGTCATTACAATGACTTAGGATAAATATACAAGCTTCTTCGCCAACATTTCGTTCGTTTTTTCAACTTTGCACACTGTTTTCTAACAGTTTACAGTCAGCTCATGTAAACATCGATAGGCAGCTTCCAACTGAATTTATTAAATTTGTCGACTTTACAACTGCGCGTTTCTATATGCCAACAACTTAGGTCATACATACGAATACATCTACCAACTTTGTAATAACTTTGCACAACTTTGCAATCACTTTAAACAACTTTGAACGGTGTGTTAACAGCTTAAAACCCACTACCTGCCGACGACATAAACAACTTGTTCTTGAAAATTAGAAGGATTTTGAAAAATTTGTATTAAATTAAAATAGTTACAACAATTCCGCGATTTTCCACTATAAATGATTGACATCACAGTAAGAAAAAAATGCAGGAACGTTGTTTTATATGTTTTACATGTGTGTGATGAAAATAAATTCAACAGCTTGTTTACTGAAGGAGTCTCCCATGCAAGTACTAACCACGCACGATTGTGCTTTACTTTAAACATTTGTCGGTATCCTAACCACACAGGTGCATCAATTATTTAAATTTAAGCCGATTTGGCGGCTATTTCATGATTTTGCATGTTTTAAAATCGATATAGCTGGCACAGGTAACTTCTAGAATTGGCCTATGACCTCTACATACTTGGAGTAACAGTACGGTAATTTAACAGTATTTAACAAAACAATTTATTCACATTTTCGAACTTTTAACTATGAGACTTGTTAATATGATATCACAGGTACCAATTCCGACTGAAACTACCAACTTTACAATCGCTTTTCACAACTTTGTAACTAATTTTTGTCGATTTTTCGGTTGGCTGTTTTGATAATCTGCTTATATATGAGGCATTATCGATACATTTACTTAGTGTTTTCAACATTTAACTGCGGGGTTGTCATTACAATGACTTAGGATAAATATACAAGCTTCTTCGCCAACATTTCGTTCGTTTTTTCAACTTTGCACACTGTTTTCTACCAGTTTACAGTCAGCTCACGTGAACATCTATAGGCAGCTTTCAACTGATTTTATTAAAATTGTCTACTTTACAACTGCGCGTTTCTATATGCCAACAACTTAGGTCATACATACGAATACATCTACCAACTTTGTAATAACTTTGCACAACTTTGCAATCACTTTAAACAACTTTGAACGGTGTGTTAACAGCTTAAAACCCACTACGTGCCGACGACATAAACAACTTGTTCTTGAAAATTAGAAGGATTTTGAAAACTTTTTATTAAATTAAAATAGTTACAACAATTCCGCGATTTTCCACTATAAATGATTGACATCACAGTAAGAAAAAATGCAGGAACGTTGTTTTATATGTTTTACATGTGTGTGATGAAAATAAAATCAACAGCTCGTTTACTCAGGGAGTCTCCCATGCATGTACTAACCACGATCGATTGCGCTTTACTTTAAACATTTGTTGTTCAGCTAACCACACAACTGCATAGATTATTTGAAATTAAGCCGAATTGGCAGGTATTTCATGTTTTTCGATGTTTTAAAATCGTTATCGCTGGCATGAAGTACCTTCTAGAATTGACCTATAACCTCTACATACTTGTAGTAACACGACGGTAGTTTAACAGCAATTCACGAAATATTTATTCACATTTTCGAACTTTTAACTATGAGAATTGTTAATATGATATCACAGGTACCAATTCCGAATTAAACTACCAACTTTACAATAGCTTTTCACAACTTTGTAACTAATTATTGTCGATTTTAGTTGGCTGTTGTGATAATCTGCTTATATGTGAGGCATTATCGATACATTTACTTAATGTTTTCAACATATAACTGCGGGGTTGTCATTACAATGACTTAGGATAAATATACAAGCATCTTCGCCAACATTTCGTTCGTTTTTTCAACTTTGCACCCTGTTTTTTAACAGTTTACAGTCAGCTCATGTAAACATCGGTAGGCAGCTTCCAACTGATTTTATTAAATTTGTCGATTTTACAACTGCGCGTTTCTATATGCCAACAACTTAGGTCATACATACGAATACATCTACCAACTTTGTAATAACTTTGCACAACTTTGCAATCACTTTAAACAACTTTGAACGGTGTGTTAACAGCTTAAAACCCACTACGTGCCGACGACATAAACAACTTGTTCTTGAAAATTAGAAGGATTTTGAAAACTTTTTATTAAATTAAAATTGTTACAACAATTCCGCGATTTTCCGCTATGTATGATTCACATCACAGTAAGAAAGAATGCAGAACGTTGTTTTATATGTTTTACATTAGTGTGATAAAAAACATTCAACAGCTTGTTTACTGAGGGGTCTCCCATGCAAGTACTAACCACGCCCGATGTGCTTTACTTTAAACATTTGTCGTGACTACCACATAGCTGCAGGATTATTTGAAATTAAGCCGAATTGGCCGCTATTTCATGTTTGGCATGTTGATAATCGATATTGCTGGCACAGGTAACTTCTAGAATTGACCTATGACCTCTACATATACTTGGAGTAACAGTACGGTAATTTAACAGTTTTTAAAAAAAATATTTATTCACATTTTCGAACTTTTAACTATGAGACTTGTTAATATGATATCACAGGTGCCAATTCCGAATGAAACTACCAACTTTACAATCGCTTTTCACAACTTTGTAACCATTTTTTGTCGATTTTTCGATTGGCTGTTGTGATAATCTGCTTATATATGAGGCATTATCGATACATATACTTAATGTTTTCAACATTTAACTGCGGGGTTGTCATTACAATGACTTAGGATAAATATACAAGCTTCTTCGCCAACATTTCGTTCGTTTTTTCAACTTTGCACCCTGTTTTCTAACAGTTTACAGTCAGCTCATGTGAACTTCTATAGGAAGTTTTCAACTGATTTTATTAAATTTGTCGACTTTACAACTGCGCGTTTCTATATGCCAAAAACTTAGGTCATACATACGAATACATCTACCAACTTTGTAATAACTTTGCACAACTTTGCAATCACTTTAAACAACTTTGAACGGTGTGTTAATAGCTTAAAACCCACTACGTGCCGACGACATAAACAACTTGTTCTTGAAAATTAGAAGGATTTTGAAAACTTTTTATTAAATTAAAATTGTTACAACAATTCCGCGATTTTCCGCTATAAATAATTGACATCACAGTAAGAAAGAATGCAGGAACGTTGTTTTATATGTTTTACATATGTGTGATGAAAAAAAATTCAACAG
>NW_003114670.1:0-32989 GCF_000003605.2 Saccoglossus kowalevskii | reverse complement strand
TTCATCATGTAGGTGATAAATTAAGGTGGTTCCTGTAGGTGGTAAATTAAGGTGATTCCTGTAGGTGATAAATTAAGGTGATTCCAGTAGGTGGTAAATTAAGGTGATTCCTGTAGGTGATAAATTAAGGTGGTTCCTGTAGGTGGTAAATTAGGGTGATTCCTGTAGTTGGTAAATTAAGGTGATTCCAGTAGGTGGTAAATTAAGGTGATTCCTGTAGGTGATAAATTAAGGTGGTTCCTGTAGGTGGTCAATTAAGGTGGTTTCTGTAGGTTGTAATTAAGGTGGTTCTTGTAGGTGGTAAAATAAAGTGGCTCATGTAGATGGTAAATTAAGGTGGCTCATGTAGATGGTAAATTAAGGTGGTTCCTGTAGGTGGTAAATTAAGGTGATTCCTGTAGGTGGTAAATTAAGGTAGTTCCTGTAGGTGGTAAATTAAGGTGATTCCTGTAGGTGGTAAATTAAGGTGGTTCATGTAGGTGGTAAATTAAGGTGATTCATGTAGGTGGTAAATTAAGGTGGTTCATGTAGGTGGTAAATTAAGGTGATTCATGTCGGTGGTAAAGTAAGGTGATTCCTGTAGGTGGTAAATTAAGGTGATTCCTGTAGGTGGTAAATTAAGGTGATTCCTGTAGGTGGTAAATTAAGGTGATTTCTGTAGGTGGTAAATTAAGGAGATTCCTGTAGGTGGTAAATTAAGCTGGTTCCTGTAGGTGGTAAATTAAGGTGATTCCTGTAAGTGATAAATTAAGGTGATTCCTGTAGGAGGTAAATTAAGGTGATTCCTGTAGGTGGTCAATTAAGGTGGTTCATGTAGGTGGTAAATTAAGGTGGCTCATGTAGGTGGTAAATTAAGGTGGCTCATGTAGGTGGTAAATTAAGGTGGTACATGTAGGAGGTAAATTAAGGTGATTCCTGTAGGTGGTAAATTAAGGTGATTCCTGTAGGTGATAAATTAAGGTGATTCCTGTAGGAGGTAAATCAAGGTGGTTTCTGTAGGTGGTAAATTAAGGTGATTCCTGTAGGTGGTAAATTAAGGTGGCTCATGTAGGAGGTAAATTAAGGTGATTCCTGTAGGTGGTAAATTAAGGTGATTCCTGTAGGTGATAAATTAAGATGATTCCGGTAGGAGGTAAATCAAGGTGGTTCCTGTAGGTGGTAAATTAAGGTGGCTCATGTAGGAGGTAAATTAAGGTGATTCCTGTAGGTGGTAAATTAAGGTGATTCCTGTAGATGGTAAATTAAGGTGGCTCATGTAAGAGGTAAATTAAGGTGATTCCTGTAGGTGGTAAATTAAGGTGATTCATGTAGGTGATAAATTAAGGTGATTCCTGTAGGAGGTAAATCAAGGTGGTTTCTGTAGGTGGTAAATTAAAGTGATTCCTGTAGGTGGTAAATTAAGGTGGCTCATGTAGGAGGTAAATTAAGGTGATTCCTGTAGGTGGTAAATTAAGGTGATTCCTGTAGGTGATAAATTAAGGTGATTCCTGTAGGAGGTAAATCAAGGTGGTTTCTGTAGGTGGTAAATTAAGGTGGTTCCTGTAGGTGGTAAATTAGGGTGATTCCTGTAGGTAATAAATCAAGGTGGTTTCTGTAGATGGTAAATTAAGGTGATTCCTGTAGGTGGTAAATTAAGGTGGCTCATGTAGGTGGTAAATTAAGGTGATTCCTGTAGGTGGTAAATTAAGGTGATTCCTGTAGGTGATAAATTAAGGTGATTCCTGTAGGAGGTAAATCAAGGTGGTTTCTGTAGGTGGTAAATGAAGGTGGTTCCTGTAGGTGGTAAATTAGGGTGATTCCTGCAGGTAATAAATTAAGGTGATTCCTGTAGGAGGTAAATCAAGGTGGTTTCTGTAGGTGGTAAATTAATGTGGTTCCTGTAGGTGGTAAATTAGGGTGATTCCTGTAGGTGGTAAATTAAGGTGATTCCAGTAGGTGGTAAATTAAGGTGATTCCTGTAGGTGATAAATTAAGGTGGTTTCTGTAGGTGGTAAAATAAAGTGGCTCATGTAGATGGTAAATTAAGGTAGCTCATGTAGATGGTAAATTAAGGTGGTTCCTGTAGGTGATAAATTAAGGTGGTTCCTGTAGGTGGTAAATTAAGGTGATTCCTGTAGGTGATAAATTAAGGTGATTCCAGTAGGTGGTAAATTAAGGTGATTCCTGTAGGTGATATATTAAGGTGGTTCCTGTAGGTGGTAAATTAGGGTGATTCCTGTAGGTGGTAAATTAAGGTGATTCCAGTAGGTGGTAAATTAAGGTGATTCCTGTAGGTGATAAATTAAGGTGGTTCCTGTAGGTGGTCAATTAAGGTGGTTTCTGTAGGTTGTAATTAAGGTGGTTCCTGTAGGTGGTAAAATAAAGTGGCTCATGTAGATGGTAAATTAAGGTGGCTCATGTAGATGGTAAATTAAGGTGGTTCCTGTAGGTGGTAAATTAAGGTGATTCCTGTAGGTGGTAAATTAAGGTGGTTCCTGTAGGTGGTAAATTAAGGTGATTCCTGTAGGTGGTAAATTAAGGTGGTTCATGTAGGTGGTAAATTAAGGTGATTCATGTAGGTGGTAAATTAAGGTGGTTCATGTAGGTGGTAAATTAAGGTGATTCATGTCGGTGGTAAATTAAGGTGATTCCTGTAGGTGGTAAATTAAGGTGATTCCTGTAGGTGGTAAATTAAGGTGATTCCTGTAGGTTGTAAATTAAGGTGATTTCTGTAGGTGGTAAATTAAGGAGATTCCTGTAGGTGGTAAATTAAGCTGGTTCCTGTAGGTGGTAAATTAAGGTGATTCCTGTAAGTGATAAATTAAGGTGATTCCTGTAGGAGGTAAATTAAGGTGATTCCTGTAGGTGGTCAATTAAGGTGGTTCATGTAGGTGGTAAATTAAGGTGGCTCATGTAGGTGGTAAATTAAGGTGGCTCATGTAGGTGGTAAATTAAGGTGGTACATGTAGGAGGTAAATTAAGGTGATTCCTTTAGGTGGTAAATTAAGGTGATTCCTGTAGGTGATAAATTAAGGTGATTCCTGTAGGAGGTAAATCAAGGTGGTTTCTGTAGGTGGTAAATTAAGGTGATTCCTGTAGGTGGTAAATTAAGGTGGCTCATGTAGGAGGTAAATTAAGGTGATTCCTGTAGGTGGTAAATTAAGGTGATTCCTGTAGGTGATAAATTAAGATGATTCCGGTAGGAGGTAAATCAAGGTGGTTCCTGTAGGTGGTAAATTAAGGTGGCTCGTGTAGGAGGTAAATTAAGGTGATTCCTGTAGGTGGTAAATTAAGGTGATTCCTGTAGATGGTAAATTAAGGTGGCTCATGTAAGAGGTAAATTAAGGTGATTCCTGTAGGTGGTAAATTAAGGTGGCTCATGTAGGTGGTAAATTAAGGTGATTCCTGTAGGAGGTAAATCAAGGTGGTTTCTGTAGGTGGTAAATAAAGGTGATTCCTGTAGGTGGTAAATTAAGGTGGTTCCTGTAGGTGGATGGTAAATTAAGGTGACTCATGTAGGTGGTAAATTAAGGTGATTCCTGTAGGTGGTAAATTAAGGTGACTTATGTAGGTGGTAAATTAAGGTGATTCATGTAGGTGGTAAATTAAGGTGGTTCATGTAGGTGGTAAATTAAGGTGATTCATGTAGGTGGTAAATTAAGGTGGTTCCTGTAGGTGGTAAATTAAGGTGATTCCTGTAGGTGGTAAATTAAGGTGGTTCATGTAGGTGGTAAATTAAGGTGATTCCTGTAGGTGGTAAATTAAGGTGGTTCATGTAGGTGATAAATTAAGGTGGTTCATGTAGGTGGTAAATTAAGGTGATTCCTGTAGGTGGTAAATTAAGGTGGTTCCTGTAGGTGGATGGTAAATTAAGGTGGCTCATGTAGGTGGTAAATTAAGGTGATTCCTGTAGGTGGTAAATTAAGGTGACTTATGTAGGTGGTAAATTAAGGTGGTTCCTGTAGGTGGTAAATTAAAGTGATTCCTGTAGATAGTAAATTAAGGTGATTCATGTAGGTGGTAAATTAAGGTGATTCATGTAGGTGATAAATTAAGGTGATTCCTGTAGGTGGTAAATTAAGGTGGCTCATGTAGGTGGTAAATTAAGGTGATTCCTGTAGGAGGTAAATCAAGGTGGTTTCTGTAGGTGGTAAATAAAGGTGATTCCTGTAGGTGGTAAATTAAGGTGGTTCCTGTAGGTGGATGGTAAATTAAGGTGACTCATGTAGGTGGTAAATTAAGGTGATTCCTGTAGGTGGTAAATTAAGGTGACTTATGTAGGTGGTAAATTAAGGTGATTCATGTAGGTGGTAAATTAAGGTGGTTCATGTAGGTGGTAAATTAAGGTGATTCATGTAGGTGGTAAATTAAGGTGGTTCCTGTAGGTGGTAAATTAAGGTGATTCCTGTAGGTGGTAAATTAAGGTGGTTCATGTAGGTGGTAAATTAAGGTGATTCCTGTAGGTGGTAAATTAAGGTGGTTCATGTAGGTGATAAATTAAGGTGGTTCATGTAGGTGGTATATTAAGGTGGTTCATGTAGGTGGTAAATTAAGGTGATTCATGTAGGTGGTAAATTAAGGTGATTCCTGTAGGTGGTAAATTAAGGTGGTTCCTGTAGGTGGTAAATTAAGGTGATTCCTGTAGGTGGTAAATTAAGGTGATTCCTGTAGGTGGTAAATTAAGGTGGCTCATGTATGTGGTAAATTAAGGTGGTTCCTGTAGGTGGTAAATAAAGGTGATTCCTGTAGTGGTAAATTAAGGTGGTTCCTGTAGTGGATGGTAAATTAAGGTGACTCATGTAGGTGGTAAATTAAGGTGATTCCTGTAGGTGGTAAATTAAGGTGACTTATGTAGGTGGTAAATTAAGGTGGTTCCTGTAGGTGGTAAATTAAAGTGATTCCTGTAGATGGTAAATTAAGGTGATTCATGTAGGTGGTAAATTAAGGTGATTCATGTAGGTGATAAATTAAGGTGATTCCTGTAGGTGGTAAATTAAGGTGGCTCATGTAGGTGGCAAATTAAGGTGATTCATATAGGTGGTAAATTAAGGTGGTTCATGTAGGTGGTAAATTAAGGTGATTCATGTAGGTGGTAAATTAAGGTGGTTCCTGTAGGTGGTAAATTAAGGTGATTCCTGTAGGTGGTAAATTAAGGTGGTTCATGTAGGTGGTAAATTAAGGTGACTTATGTAGGTTGTATATTAAGGTGATTCCTGTAGGTGGTAAATTAAGGTGATTCCTGGAGGTGGTAATTTAAGGTGATTCATGGAGGTGGTAAATTAAGGTGATTCCTGTAGATGGTAAATTAAGGTGATTCCTGTAGGTGGTAAATTAAGGTGGTTCCTGTAGGTGGGAAACTAAGGTGGTTCCTGTAGGTGGATGGTAAATTAAGGTGACTCATGTAGGTGGTAAATTAAGGTGATTCCTGTAGGTGGTAAATTAAGGTGACTTATGTAAGGTGATTCATGTAGGTGATAAATTAAGGTGACTTATGTAGGTGGTAAATTAAGGTGATTCCTGTAGGTGGGTGGTAAATTAAAGTGGTTCCTGTAGGTGGTAAATTAAGGTGATTCATGTAGGTGGTAAATTAAGGTGATTTCATGTAGGTGATAAATTAAGGTGATTCATGTAGGTGGTAAATTAAGGTGGCTCATGTAGGTGGTAAATTAAGGTGATTCATGTAGGTGGTAAATTAAGGTGGCTCATGTAGGTGGTAAATTAAGGTGATTCCTGTAGGTGGCAAATTAAGGTGATTCATGTAGATGGTAAATTAAGGTGATTCCTGTAGATGGTAAATTAAGATGATTCCTGTAGGTGATAAATTAAGGTGATTCCTGTAGATGGTAAATTAAGGTGGCTCATGTATGTGGTAAATTAAGGTGGTTCCTGTAGGTGGTAAATTAAGGTAATTCCTGTAGGTGGTAAATTAAGGTGGTTCCTGTAGGTGGGAAACTAAGGTGGTTTCTGTAGGTGATAAATTAAGGCGACTTATGTAGGTTGTATATTAAGGTGATTCCTGTAGGTGGTAAATTAAGGTGACTTATGTAGGTTGTATATTAAGGTGATTCCTGTAGGTGGTAAATTAAGGTGATTCCTGTAGGTGGTAATTTAAGGTGATTCATGGAGGTGGTAAATTAAGGTGATTCCTGTAGATGGTAAATTAAGGTGATTCCTGTAGGTGGTAAATTAAGGTGGTTCCTGTAGGTGGGAAACTAAGGTGGTTCCTGTAGGTGGATGGTAAATTAAGGTGACTCATGTAGGTGGTAAATTAAGGTGATTCCTGTAGGTGGTAAATTAAGGTGACTTATGTAAGGTGATTCATGTAGGTGATAAATTAAGGTGACTTATGTAGGTGGTAAATTAAGGTGATTCCTGTAGGTGGGTGGTAAATTAAAGTGGTTCCTGTAGGTGGTAAATTAAGGTGATTCCTGTAGGTGGTAAATTAAGGTGGTTCGTGTAGGTGGCAAATTAAGGTGGTTCCTGTAGGTGGTAAATTAAGGTGGTTCCTGTAGGTGGTAAATTAAGGTGATTCATGTAGGTGGTAAATTAAGGTGATTCCTGTAGGTGGGTGGTAAATTAAAGTGGTTCCTGTAGGTGGTAAATTAAGGTGGTTCCTGTAGGTGGTAAATTAAGGTGGGTCCTGTGGGTGGGTGGTAAATTAAAGTGGTTCCTGTAGGTGGTAAATTAAGGTGGTTCGTGTATATGGTAAATTAAGGTGGTTCCTGTAGGTGGTAAATTAAGGTGGTTCCTGCAGGTGGTAAATTAAGGTGACTTATGTAGGTGGTAAATTAAGGTGATTCCTGTAGGTGGGTGGTAAATTAAAGTGGTTCCTGTAGGTGGTAAATTAAGGTGATTCCTGTAGGTGATAAATTAAGGTGATTCCTGTAGGTGGTAAATTAAGGTGGCTCATGTATGTGGTAAATTAAGGTGGTTCCTGTAGGTGGTAAATAAAGGTGATTCCTGTAGGTGGTAAATTAAGGTGGTTCCTGTAGGTGGATGGTAAATTAAGGTGACTCATGTAGGTGGTAAATTAAGGTGATTCCTGTAGGTGGTAAATTAAGGTGACTTATGTAGGTGGTAAATTAAGGTGGTTCCTGTAGGTGGTAAATTAAAGTGATTCCTGTAGATGGTAAATTAAGGTGATTCATGTAGGTGGTAAATTAAGGTGATTCGTGTAGGTGATAAATTAAGGTGATTCCTGTAGGTGGTAAATTAAGGTGGTTCATGTAGGTGGCAAATTAAGGTGATTCATGTAGATGGTAAATTAAGGTGATTCCTGTAGATGGTAAATTAAGATGATTCCTGTAGGTGATAAATTAAGGTGATTCCTGTAGGTGGTAAATTAAGGTGGCTCATGTATGTGGTAAATTAAGGTGGTTCCTGTAGGTGGTAAATTATGGTAATTCCTGTAGGTGGTAAATTAAGGTGGTTCCTGTAGGTGGGAAACTAAGGTGGTTTCTGTAGGTGATAAATTAAGGCGACTTATGTAGGTTGTATATTAAGGTGATTCCTGTAGGTGGTAAATTAAGGTGACTTATGTAGGTTGTATATTAAGGTGATTCCTGTAGGTGGTAAATTAAGGTGATTCCTGTAGGTGGTAATTTAAGGTGATTCATGGAGGTGGTAAATTAAGGTGATTCCTGTAGATGGTAAATTAAGGTGATTCCTGTAGGTGGTAAATTAAGGTGGTTCCTGTAGGTGGGAAACTAAGGTGGTTCCTGTAGGTGGATGGTAAATTAAGGTGACTCATGTAGGTGGTAAATTAAGGTGATTCCTGTAGGTGGTAAATTAAGGTGACTTATGTAAGGTGATTCATGTAGGTGATAAATTAAGGTGACTTATGTAGGTGGTAAATTAAGGTGATTCCTGTAGGTGGGTGGTAAATTAAAGTGGTTCCTGTAGGTGGTAAATTAAGGTGATTCCTGTAGGTGGTAAATTAAGGAGATTCCTGTAGGTGGTAAATTAAGGTGATTCCTGTAGGTGGTAAATTAAGGTGGCTCATGTCGGTGGTAAATTAGGGTGATTCCTGTAGGTGGTAAATTAAGGTGATTCCTGTAGGAGGTAAATCAAGGTGGTTTCTGTAGGTGGTAAATTAAGGTGGTTCCTGTAGGTGGTAAATTAGGGTGATTCCTGTAGGTGGTAAATTAAGGTGATTCCTGTAGGTGATAAATTAAGGTGATTCCTGTAGGAGGTAAATCAAGGTGGTTTCTGTAGGTGGTAAATTAAGGTGGTTCCTGTAGGTGGTAAATTAGGGTGATTCCTGTAGGTGATAAATTAAGGTGATTCCTGTAGGAGGTAAATTAAGGTGATTTATGTAGGTGGTAAATTAAGGTGATTCCTATAGGTGGTCAATTAAGGTGGTTCATGTAGGTGGTAAATTAAGGTGGCTCATGTAGGTGGTAAATTAAGGTGGCTCATGTAGGTGGTAAATTAAGGTGATTCCTGTAGGTGGTAAATTAAGGTGGTTCCTGTAGGTGGTATATTAAGGTGATTCCTGTAGGTGGTAAATTAAGGTGATTCCTGTAGGTGATAAATTAAGGTGATTCCTGTAGGTGGTAAATTAAGGTGGCTCATGTATGTGGTAAATTAAGGTGGTTCCTGTAGGTGGTAAATAAAGGTGATTCCTGTACGTGGTAAATTAAGGTGGTTCCTGTAGGTGGATGGTAAATTAAGGTGACTCATGTAGGTGGTAAATTAAGGTGATTCCTGTAGGTGGTAAATTAAGGTGACTTATGTAGGTGGTAAATTAAGGTGGTTCCTGTAGGTGGTAAATTAAAGTGATTCCTGTAGATGGTAAATTAAGGTGATTCATGTAGGTGGTAAATTAAGGTGATTCATGTAGGTGATAAATTAAGGTGATTCCTGTAGGTGGTAAATTAAGGTGGCTCATGTAGGTGGCAAATTAAGGTGATTCATGTAGATGGTAAATTAAGGTGATTCCTGCAGATGGTAAATTAAGATGATTCCTGTAGGTGATAAATTAAGGTGATTCCTGTAGGTGGTAAATTAAGGTGGCTCATGTATGTGGTAAATTAAGGTGGTTCCTGTAGGTGGTAAATTAAGGTAATTCCTGTAGGTGGTAAATTAAGGTGGTTCCTGTAGGTGGGAAACTAAGGTGGTTTCTGTAGGTGATAAATTAAGGCGACTTATGTAGGTTGTATATTAAGGTGATTCCTGTAGGTGGTAAATTAAGGTGACTTATGTAGGTTGTATATTAAGGTGATTCCTGTAGGTGGTAAATTAAGGTGATTCCTGTAGGTGGTAATTTAAGGTGATTCATGGAGGTGGTAAATTAAGGTGATTCCTGTAGATGGTAAATTAAGGTGATTCCTGTAGGTGGTAAATTAAGGTGGTTCCTGTAGGTGGGAAACTAAGGTGGTTCCTGTAGGTGGATGGTAAATTAAGGTGACTCATGTAGGTGGTAAATTAAGGTGATTCCTGTAGGTGGTAAATTAAGGTGACTTATGTAAGGTGATTCATGTAGGTGATAAATTAAGGTGACTTATGTAGGTGGTAAATTAAGGTGATTCCTGTAGGTGGGTGGTAAATTAAAGTGGTTCCTGTAGGTGGTAAATTAAGGTGATTCCTGTAGGTGGTAAATTAAGGTGGTTCGTGTAGGTGGTAAATTAAGGTGGTTCCTGTAGGTGGTAAATTAAGGTGGTTCCTGTAGGTGGTAAATTAAGGTGATTCATGTAGGTGGTAAATTAAGGTGATTCCTGTAGGTGGGTGGTAAATTAAAGTGGTTCCTGTAGGTGGTAAATTAAGGTGGTTCCTGTAGGTGGTAAATTAAGGTGGGTCCTGTGGGTGGGTGGTAAATTAAAGTGGTTCCTGTAGTGGTAAATTAAGGTGGTTCGTGTATATGGTAAATTAAGTGGTTCCTGTAGTGGTAAATTAAAGTGGTTCCTGCAGTGGTAAATTAAGTGACTTATGTAGTGGTAAATTAAGTGATTCCTGTAGTGGGTGGTAATTAAGTGGTTCCTGTAGTGGTAAATTAAAGTGATTCCTGTAGTGATAATTAAGTGATTCCTGTAGTGGTAATTAAAGTTGCTCATGTATGTGGTAAATTAAGGTTGGTTCCTGTAGGTGGTAAATTAAGGTGATTCCTGTAGGTGGTAAATTAAGGTGGTTCATGTATGTGGTAAATTAAGGTGATTCCTGTAGGTGGTAAATTAAGGTGGTTCATGTAGGTGATAAATTAAGGTGGTTCATGTAGGTGGTAAATTAAGGTGGTTCATGTAGGTGGTAAATTAAGGTGATTCATGTAGGTGGTAAATTAAGGTGATTCCTGTAGGTGGTAAATTAAGGTGGTTCCTGTAGGTGGTAAATTAAGGTGATTCCTGTAGGTGGTAAATTAAGGTGATTCCTGTAGGTGATAAATTAAGGTGATTCCTGTAGGTGGTAAATTAAGGTGGCTCATGTATGTGGTAAATTAAGGTGGTTCCTGTAGGTGGTAAATAAAGGTGATTCCTGTAGGTGGTAAATTAAGGTGGTTCCTGTAGGTGGATGGTAAATTAAGGTGACTCATGTAGGTGATAAATTAAGGTGATTCCTGTAGGTGGTAAATTAAGGTGGCTCATGTATGTGGTAAATTAAGGTGGTTCCTGTAGGTGGTAAATTAAGGTAATTCCTGTAGGTGGTAAATTAAGGTGGTTCCTGTAGGTGGGAAACTAAGGTGGTTTCTGTAGGTGATAAATTAAGGCGACTTATGTAGGTTGTATATTAAGGTGATTGCTGTAGGTGGTAAATTAAGGTGACTTATGTAGGTTGTATATTAAGGTGATTCCTGTAGGTGGTAAATTAAGGTGATTCCTGTAGGTGGTAATTTAAGGTGATTCATGGAGGTGGTAAATTAAGGTGATTCCTGTAGATCGTAAATTAAGGTGATTCCTGTAGGTGGTAAATTAAGGTGGTTCCTGTAGGTGGGAAACTAAGGTGGTTCCTGTAGGTGGATGGTAAATTAAGGTGACTCATGTAGGTGGTAAATTAAGGTGATTCCTGTAGGTGGTAAATTAAGGTGACTTATGTAAGGTGATTCATGTAGGTGATAAATTAAGGTGACTTATGTAGGTGGTAAATTAAGGTGATTCATGTAGGTGTGTGGTAAATTAAAGTGGTTCCAGTATGTGGTAAATTAAGGTGATTCCTGTAGGTGGTAAATTAAGGTGATTCCTGTAGGTGGTAAATTAAGGTGGTTCCTGTAGGTGGTAAATTAAGGTGGTTCCTGTAGGTGGTAAATTAAGGTGATTCATGTAGGTGGTAAATTAAGGTGATTCCTGTAGGTGGGTGGTAAATTAAAGTGGTTCCTGTAGGTGGTAAATTAAGGTGGTTCCTGTAGGTGGTAAATTAAGGTGGGTCCTGTGGGTGGGTGGTAAATTAAAGTGGTTCCTGTAGGTGGTAAATTAAGGTGGTTCGTGTATATGGTAAATTAAGGTGGTTCCTGTAGGTGGTAAATTAAGGTGGTTCCTGCAGGTGGTAAATTAAGGTGACTTATGTAGGTGGTAAATTAAGGTGATTCCTGTAGGTGGGTGGTAAATTAAAGTGGTTCCTGTAGGTGGTAAATTAAGGTGGTTTCTGTAGGTGGTAAATTAAGGTGGTTTCTGTAGGTGGTAAATTAAGGTGATTCCTGTAGGTGGTAAATTAAGGTGGCTCATGTCGGTGGTAAATTAGGGTAATTCCTGTAGGTGATAAATTAAGGTGATTCCTGTAGGTGATAAATTAAGGTGATTCCTGTAGGAGGTAAATCAAGGTGGTTTCTGTAGGTGGTAAATTAAGCTGGTTCCTGTAGGTGGTAAATTAGGGTGATTCCTGTAGGTGATAAATTAAGGTGATTCCTGTAGGGAGGAAAATCAAGGTGGTTTCTGTAGGTGGTAAATTAAGGTGGTTCCTGTAGGTGGTAAATTAGGGTGATTCCTGTAGGTGGTAAATTAAGGTGATTCCAGTAGGTGGTAAATTAAGGTGATTCCTGTAGGTGATAAATTAAGGTGGTTCCTGTAGGTGGTAAATTAAGGTGATTCCTGTAGGTGATAAATTAAGGTGATTCCAGTAGGTGGTAAATTAAGGTGATTCCTGTAGGTGATAAATTAAGGTGGTTCCTGTAGGTGGTAAAATAGGGTGATTCCTGTAGGTGGTAAATTAAGGTGATTCCAGTAGGTGATAAATTAAGGTGATTCCTGTAGGTGATAAATTAAGGTGGTTCCTGTAGGTGGTCAATTAAGGTGGTTTATGTAGGTTGTAATTAAGGTGGTTCCTGTAGGTGGTAAAATAAAGTGGCTCATGTAGATGGTAAATTAAGGTGGCTCATGTAGATGGTAAATTAAGGTGGTTCCTGTAGGTGGTAAATTAAGGTGATTCCTGTAGGTGGTAAATTAAGGTGTTTCCTGTAGGTGGTAAATTAAGGTGATTCCTGTAGGTGGTAAATTAAGGTGGTTTCTGTAGGTGGTAAATTAAGGTGGTTTCTGTAGGTGGTAAATTAAGGTGATTCCTGTAGGTGGTAAATTAAGGTGGTTCCTGTAGGTGGTAAATTAGGGTGATTCCTGTAGATGGTAAATTAAGGTGATTCCAGTAGGTGGTAAATTAAGGTGATTCCTGTAGGTGGTAAATTAAGGTGGTTCATATAGGTGGTAAATTAAGGTGATTCATATAGGTGGTAAATTAAGGTGGTTCATGTAGGTGGTAAATTAAGGTGATTCATGTAGGTGGTAAATTAATGTGGTTCCTGTAGGTGGTAAATTAAGGTGATTCCTGTAGGTGGTAAATTAAGGTGGTTCATGTAGGTGGTAAATTAAGGTGATTCCTGTAGGTGGTAAATTATGGTGGCTCATGTAGGTGGTAAATTAAGGTGATTCCTGTAGGTGGTTAATTAAGGTGATTCATGTAGGTGGTAAATTAAGGTGATTCATGTAGGTGGTAAATTAAGGTGGCTCATGTATGTGGTAAATTAAGGTGGTTCCTGTAGGTGGTAAATTAAGGTAATTCCTGTAGGTGGTAAATTAAGGTGGTTCCTGTAGGTGGGAAACTAAGGTGGTTCCTGTAGGTGCATGGTAAATTAAGGTGACTCATGTAGGTTGTATATTAAGGTGATTCCTGTAGACGGTAAATTAAGGTGATTCCTGTAGGTGGTAATTTAAGGTGATTCATGTAGGTGATAAATTAAGGTGATTCCTGTAGGAGGTAAATCAAGGTGGTTTCTGTAGGTGGTAAATTAAGGTGGTTCCTGTAGGTGGTAAATTAGGGTGATTCGTGTAGGTAATAAATCAAGGTGGTTTCTGTAGATGGTAAATTAAGGTGATTCCTGTAGGTGGTAAATTAAGGTGGCTCATGTAGGTGGTAAATTAAGGTGATTCCTGTAGGTGGTAAATTAAGGTGATTCCTGTAGGTGATAAATTAAGGTGATTCCTGTAGGAGGTAAATCAAGGTGGTTTCTGTAGGTGGTAAATTAAGGTGGTTCCTGTAGGTGGTAAATTAGGGTGATTCCTGTAGGTAATAAATTAAGGTGATTCCTGTAGGAGGTAAATCAAGGTGGTTTCTGTAGGTGGTAAATTAAGGTGGTTCCTGTAGGTGGTAAATTAGGGTGATTCCTGTAGGTGGTAAATTAAGGTGATTCCAGTAGGTGGTAAATTAAGGTGATTCCTGTAGGTGATAAATTAAGGTGGTTCCTGTAGGTGGTAAAATAAAGTGGCTCATGTAGATGGTAAATTAAGGTGGCTCATGTAGATGGTAAATTAAGGTGGTTCCTGTAGGTGGTAAATTAAGGTGATTCCTGTAGGTGGTAAATTAAGGTGGTTCCTGTAGGTGGTAAATTAAGGTGATTCCTGTAGGTGGTAAATTAAGGTGGTTCATGTAGGTGCTAAATTAAGGTGATTCATGTAGGTGGTAAATTAAGATGGTTCATGTAGGTGGTAAATTAAGGTGATTCATGTAGGTGGTAAATTAAAGTGATTCCTGTAGGTGCTAAATTAAGGTGGTTCCTGGAGGTGGTAAATTAAGGTGATTCCTGTAGGTGGTAAATTAAGGTGGTTCATGTAGGTGGTAAATTAAGGTGATTCCTGTAGGATATAAATTAAGGTGGTTCATGTAGGTGATAAATTAAGGTTGTTCATGTAGGTGGTAAATTAAGGTGGTTCATGTAGGTGGTAAATTAAGGTGATTCATGTAGGTGGTAAATTAAGGTGGTTCCTGTAGGTGGTAAATTAGCGTGATTCCTGTAGGTGGTAAATAAAGTTGATTCCTGTAGAAGGTAAATCAAGGTGGTTTCTGTAGGTGGTAAATTAAGGTGGTTTCCTGTAGGTGGTAAATTAGGGTGATTCCTGTAGGTGATAAATTAAGGTGATTCATGTAGGTGGTAAATTAAGGTGATTCATGTAGGTGATAAATTAAGGTGATTCCTGTAGGATATAAATTAAGGTGGTTCATGTAGGTGATAAATTAAGGTTGTTCATGTAGGTGGTAAATTAAGGTGGTTCATGTAGGTGGTAAATTAAGGTGATTCATGTAGGTGGTAAATTAAGGTGGTTCCTGTAGGTGGTAAATTAGCGTGATTCCTGTAGGTGGTAAATAAAGTTGATTCCTGTAGGAGGTAAATCAAGGTGGTTTCTGTAGGTGGTAAATTAAGGTGGTTCCTGTAGGTGGTAAATTAGGGTGATTCCTGTAGGTGATAAATTAAGGTGATTCATGTAGGTGGTAAATTAAGGTGATTCATGTAGGTGATAAATTAAGGTGATTCCTGTAGGTGGTAAATTAAGGTGGCTCATGTAGGTGGTAAATTAAAGTGGTTCCTGTAGGTGGTAAATTAAGGTGGTTTCTGTAGGTGGTAAATTAAGGTGGTTTCTGTAGGTGGTAAATTAAGGTGATTCCTGTAGGTGGTAAATTAAGGTGGTTCCTGTAGGTGGTAAATTAGGGTGATTCCTGTAGATGGTAAATTAAGGTGATTCCAGTAGGTGGTAAATTAAGGTGATTCCTGTAGGTGGTAAATTAAGGTGGTTCATATAGGTGGTAAATTAAGGTGATTCATATAGGTGGTAAATTAAGGTGGTTCATGTAGGTGGTAAATTAAGGTGATTCATGTAGGTGGTAAATTAAGGCGGTTCCTGTAGGTGGTAAATTAAGGTGATTCCTGTAGGTGGTAAATTAAGGTGGTTCATGTATGTGGTAAATTAAGGTGATTCCTGTAGGTGGTAAATTAAGGTGGTTCATGTAGGTGATAAATTAAGGTGGTTCATGTAGGTGGTAAATTAAGGTGGTTCATGTAGGTGGTAAATTAAGGTGATTCATGTAGGTGGTAAATTAAGGTGATTCCTGTAGGTGGTAAATTAAGGTGGTTCCTGTAGGTGGTAAATTAAGGTGATTCCTGTAGGTGGTAAATTAAGGTGATTCCTGTAGGTGATAAATTAAGGTGATTCCTGTAGGTGGTAAATTAAGGTGGCTCATGTATGTGGTAAATTAAGGTGGTTCCTGTAGGTGGTAAATAAAGGTGATTCCTGTAGGTGGTAAATTAAGGTGGTTCCTGTAGGTGGATGGTAAATTAAGGTGGCTCATGTAGGTGGTAAATTAAGGTGATTCCTGTAGGTGGTAAATTAAGGTGACTTATGTAGGTGGTAAATTAAGGTGGTTCCTGTAGGTGGTAAATTAAAGTGATTCCTGTAGATAGTAAATTAAGGTGATTCATGTAGGTGGTAAATTAAGGTGATTCATGTAGGTGATAAATTAAGGTGATTCCTGTAGGTGGTAAATTAAGGTGGCTCATGTAGGTGGTAAATTAAGGTGATTCCTGTAGGAGGTAAATCAAGGTGGTTTCTGTAGGTGGTAAATAAAGGTGATTCCTGTAGGTGGTAAATTAAGGTGGTTCCTGTAGGTGGATGGTAAATTAAGGTGACTCATGTAGGTGGTAAATTAAGGTGATTCCTGTAGGTGGTAAATTAAGGTGACGTATGTAGGTGGTAAATTAAGGTGATTCATGTAGGTGGTAAATTAAGGTGGTTCATGTAGGTGGTAAATTAAGGTGATTCATGTAGGTGGTAAATTAAGGTGGTTCCTGTAGGTGGTAAATTAAGGTGATTCCTGTAGGTGGTAAATTAAGGTGGTTCATGTAGGTGGTAAATTAAGGTGATTCCTGTAGGTGGTAAATTAAGGTGGTTCATGTAGGTGATAAATTAAGGTGGTTCATGTAGGTGGTAAATTAAGGTGATTCCTGTAGGTGGTAAATTAAGGTGGTTCCTGTAGGTGGATGGTAAATTAAGGTGGCTCATGTAGGTGGTAAATTAAGGTGATTCCTGTAGGTGGTAAATTAAGGTGACTTATGTAGGTGGTAAATTAAGGTGGTTCCTGTAGGTGGTAAATTAAAGTGATTCCTGTAGATAGTAAATTAAGTGATTCATGTAGTGGTAAATTAAAGTGATTCATGTATGTGATAAATTAAGTGATTCCTGTAGTGGTAAATTAAGGTGCTCATGTAGGTGGTAAATTAAAGTGATTCCTGTAGGTGGTAAATTAAGGTGGTTTCTGTAGGTGGTAAATTAAGGTGATTCCTGTAGGTGGTAAATTAAGGTGATTCCTGTAGGTGGTAAATTAAGGTGGTTCCTGTAGGTGGTAAATTAGGGTGATTCCTGTAGATGGTAAATTAAGGTGATTCCAGTAGGTGATAAATTAAGGTGATTCCTGTAGGTGGTAAATTAAGGTGGTTCATATAGGTGGTAAATTAAAGTGATTCATATAGGTGGTAAATTAAGGTGGTTCATGTAGGTGGTAAATTAAGGTGATTCATGTAGGTGGTAAATTAAGGTGGTTCCTGTAGGTGGTAAATTAAGGTGATTCCTGTAGGTGGTAAATTAAGGTGGTTCATGTAGGTGGTAAATTAAGGTGATTCCTGTAGGTGGTAAATTAAGGTGGTTCATGTAGGTGATAAATTAAGGTGGTTCATGTAGGTGGTAAATTAAGGTGGTTCATGTAGGTGGTAAATTAAGGTGATTCATGTAGGTGGTAAATTAAGGTGATTCCTGTAGGTGGTAAATTAAGGTGGTTCCTGTAGGTGGTAAATTAAGGTGATTCCTGTAGGTGGTAAATTAAGGTGATTCCTGTAGGTGATAAATTAAGGTGATTCCTGTAGGTGGTAAATTAAGGTGGCTCATGTATGTGGTAAATTAAGGTGGTTCCTGTAGGTGGTAAATAAAGGTGATTCCTGTAGGTGGTAAATTAAGGTGGTTCCTGTAGGTGGATGGTAAATTAAGGTGACTCATGTAGGTGGTAAATTAAGGTGGTTCCTGTAGGTGGTAAATTAAGGTGACTTATGTAGGTGGTAAATTAAGGTGGTTCCTGTAGGTGGTAAATTAAAGTGATTCCTGTAGATGGTAAATTAAGGTGATTCATGTAGGTGGTAAATTAAGGTGATTCATGCAGGTGATAAATTAAGGTGATTCCTGTAGGTGGTAAATTAATGTGGCTCATGTAGGTGGTAAATTAAGGTGATTCCTGTAGGTGGCAAATTAAGGTGATTCATGTAGATGGTAAATTAAGGTGATTCCTGTAGATGGTAAATTAAGATGATTCCTGTAGGTGATAAATTAAGGTGATTCCTGTAGGTGGTAAATTAAGGTGGTTCATGTATGTGGTAAATTAAGGTGGTTCCTGTAGGTGGTAAATTAAGGTAATTCCTGTAGGTGGTAAATTAAGGTGGTTCCTGTAGGTGGGAAACTAAGGTGGTTTCTGTAGGTGATAAATTAAGGCGATTTATGTAGGTTGTATATTAAGGTGATTCCTGTAGGTGGTAAATTAAGGTGACTTATGTAGGTTGTATATTAAGGTGATTCCTGTAGGTGGTAAATTAAGGTGATTCCTGGAGGTGGTAATTTAAGGTGATTCATGGAGGTGGTAAATTAAGGTGATTCCTGTAGGTGGTCAATTAAGGTGGTTCATGTAGGTGGTAAATTAAGGTGGCTCATGTAGGTGGTAAATTAAGGTGGCTCATGTAGGTGGTAAATTAAGGTGGTACATGTAGGAGGTAAATTAAGGTGATTCCTGTAGGTGGTAAATTAAGGTGATTCCTGTAGGTGATAAATTAAGGTGATTCCTGTAGGAGGTAAATCAAGGTGGTTTCTGTAGGTGGTAAATTAAGGTGATTCCTGTAGGTGGTAAATTAAGGTGGCTCATGTAGGAGGTAAATTAAGGTGATTCCTGTAGGTGGTAAATTAAGGTGATTCCTGTAGGTGATAAATTAAGATGATTCCGGTAGGAGGTAAATCAAGGTGGTTCCTGTAGGTGGTAAATTAAGGTGGCTCATGTAGGAGGTAAATTAAGGTGATTCCTGTAGGTGGTAAATTAAGGTGATTCCTGTAGATGGTAAATTAAGGTGGCTCATGTGAGAGGTAAATTAGGTGATTCCTGTAGGTGGTAAATTAAGGTGATTCCTGTAGGTGATAAATTAAGGTGATTCCTGTAGGAGGTAAATCAAGGTGGTTTCTGTAGGTGGTAAATTAAGGTGGTTCCTGTAGGTGGTAAATTAGGGTGATTCCTGTAGGTAATAAATCAAGGTGGTTTCTTTAGATGGTAAATTAAGGTGATTCCTGTAGGTGGTAAATTAAGATGGCTCATGTAGGTAGTAAATTAAGGTGATTCCTGTAGGAGGTAAATCAAGGTGGTTTCTGTAGGTGGTAAATTAAGGTGGTTCCTGTAGGTGGTAAATTAAGGTGATTCCTGTAGGTGATAAATTAAGGTGATTCCGGTAGGTGGTAAATTAAGGTGATTCCGGGAGGTGGTATAATAAGGTGATTCCTGTAGGTGATAAATTAAGGTGGCTCATGTAGGTGGGTGATAAATTAAGGTGGTTCCTGTAGGTGGTGAATTAAGGTGGTTCCGGTAGGTGGTATATTAAGGTGATTCCTGTAGGTGGTAAATTAAGGTGGGTCATGTAGGTGGGTGATAAATTAAGGTAGTTCCTGTAGGTGGTAAATTAAGGTGGTTCCGGTAGGTGGTAATTTAAGGTGATTCCTGAAGGTGGTAAATTAAGGTGATTCCTGTAGATGGTAAATTAAGGTGATTCCTGTAGGTGGTAAATTAAGCTGGTTCCTGTAGGTGGTAAATTAAGGTGATTCCTGTAAGTGATAAATTAAGGTGATTCCTGTAGGAGGTAAATTAAGGTGATTTATGTAGGTGGTAAATTAAGGTGATTCCTGTAGGTGGTCAATTAAGGTGGTTCATGTAGGTGGTAAATTAAGGTGGCTCATGTAGGTGGTAAATTAAGGTGGCTCATGTAGGTGGTAAATTAAGGTGGTACATGTAGGAGGTAAATTAAGGTGATTCCTGTAGGTGGTAAATTAAGGTGATTCCTGTAGGTGATAAATTAAGGTGATTCCTGTAGGAGGTAAATCAAGGTGGTTTCTGTAGGTGGTAAATTAAGGTGATTCCTGTAGGTGGTAAATTAAGGTGGCTCATGTAGGAGGTAAATTAAGGTGATTACTGTAGGTGGTAAATTAAGGTGATTCCTGTAGGTGATAAATTAAGATGATTCCGGTAGGAGGTAAATCAAGGTGGTTCCTGTAGGTGGTAAATTAAGGTGGCTCATGTAGGAGGTAAATTAAGGTGATTCCTGTAGGTGGTAAATTAAGGTGATTCCTGTAGATGGTAAATTAAGGTGGCTCATGTAAGAGGTAAATTAAGGTGATTCCTGTAGGTGGTAAATTAAGGTGATTCATGTAGGTGATAAATTAAGGTGATTCCTGTAGGAGGTAAATCAAGGTGGTTTCTGTAGGTGGTAAATTAAGGTGATTCCTGTAGGTGGTAAATTAAGGTGGCTCATGTAGGAGGTAAATTAAGGTGATTCCTGTAGGTGGTAAATTAAGGTGATTCCTGTAGGTGATAAACTAAGGTGATTCCTGTAGGAGGTAAATCAAGGTGGTTTCTGTAGGTGGTAAATTAAGGTGGTTCCTGTAGGTGGTAAATTAGGGTGATTCCTGTAGGTAATAAATCAAGGTGATTCCTGTAGGTGGTAAATTAAGGTGGCTCATGTAGGTGGTAAATTAAGGTGATTCATGTAGGTGGTAAATTAAAGTGATTCCTGTAGGTGGTAAATTAAGGTGGTTCCTGTAGGTGGTAAATTAAGGTGATTCCTGTAGGTGGTAAATTAAGGTGGTTCATGTAGGTGGTAAGTTAAGGTGATTACTGTAGGATGTAAATTAAGGTGGTTCCTGTAGGTGGTAAATTAAGGTGGTTCCTGTAGGTGGTAAATTAAGGTGATTCCTGTAGGTGGTAAATTAAGGTGGTTCATGTAGGTGCTAAATTAAGGTGATTCATGTAGGTGGTAAATTAAGATGGTTCATGTAGGTGGTAAATTAAGGTGATTCATGTAGGTGGTAAATTAAAGTGATTCCTGTAGGTGGTAAATTAAGGTGGTTCCTGTAGGTGGTAAATTAAGGTGATTCCTGTAGGTGGTAAATTAAGGTGATTCCTGTAGATGGTAAATTAAGGTGATTTCTGTAGGTGGTAAATTAAGGAGATTCCTGTAGGTGGTAAATTAAGCTGGTTCCTGTAGGTGGTAAATTAAGGTGATTCCTGTAAGTGATAAATTAAGGTGATTCCTGTAGGAGGTAAATTAAGGTGATTTATGTAGGTGGTAAATTAAGGTGATTCCTGTAGGTGGTCAATTAAGGTGGTTCATGTAGGTGGTAAATTAAGGTGGCTCATGTAGGTGGTAAATTAAGGTGGCTCATGTAGGTGGTAAATTAAGGTGGTACATGTAGGAGGTAAATTAAGGTGATTCCTGTAGGTGGTAAATTAAGGTGATTCCTGTAGGTGATAAATTAAGGTGATTCCTGTAGGAGGTAAATCAAGGTGGTTTCTGTAGGTGGTAAATTAAGGTGATTCCTGTAGGTGGTAAATTAAGGTGGCTCATGTAGGAGGTAAATTAAGGTGATTCCTGTAGGTGGTAAATTAAGGTGATTCCTGTAGGTGATAAATTAAGATGATTCCGGTAGGAGGTAAATCAAGGTGGTTCCTGTAGGTGGTAAATTAAGGTGGCTCATGTAGGAGGTAAATTAAGGTGATTCCTGTAGGTGGTAAATTAAGGTGATTCCTGTAGATGGTAAATTAAGGTGGCTCATGTGAGAGGTAAATTAGGTGATTCCTGTAGGTGGTAAATTAAGGTGATTCCTGTAGGTGATAAATTAAGGTGATTCCTGTAGGAGGTAAATCAAGGTGGTTTCTGTAGGTGGTAAATTAAGGTGGTTCCTGTAGGTGGTAAATTAGGGTGATTCCTGTAGGTAATAAATCAAGGTGGTTTCTGTAGATGGTAAATTAAGGTGATTCCTGTAGGTGGTAAATTAAGATGGCTCATGTAGGTGGTAAATTAAGGTGATTCCTGTAGGAGGTAAATCAAGGTGGTTTCTGTAGGTGGTAAATTAAGGTGGTTCCTGTAGGTGGTAAATTAAGGTGATTCCTGTAGGTGATAAATTAAGGTGATTCCGGTAGGTGGTAAATTAAGGTGATTCCGGGAGGTGGTATAATAAGGTGATTCCTGTAGGTGATAAATAAAGGTGGCTCATGTAGGTGGGTGATAAATTAAGGTGGTTCCTGTAGGTGGTGAATTAAGGTGGTTCCGGTAGGTGGTATATTAAGGTGATTCCTGTAGGTGGTAAATTAAGGTGGGTCATGTAGGTGGGTGATAAATTAAGGTAGTTCCTGTAGGTGGTAAATTAAGGTGGTTCCGGTAGGTGGTAATTTAAGGTGATTCCTGAAGGTGGTAAATTAAGGTGATTCCTGTAGATGGTAAATTAAGGTGATTTCTGTAGGTGGTAAATTAAGGAGATTCCTGTAGGTGGTAAATTAAGCTGGTTCCTGTAGGTGGTAAATTAAGGTGATTCCTGTAAGTGATAAATTAAGGTGATTCCTGTAGGAGGTAAATTAAGGTGATTTATGTAGGTGGTAAATTAAGGTGATTCCTGTAGGTGGTCAATTAAGGTGGTTCATGTAGGTGGTAAATTAAGGTGGCTCATGTAGGTGGTAAATTAAGGTGGCTCATGTAGGTGGTAAATTAAGGTGGTACATGTAGGAGGTAAATTAAGGTGATTCCTGTAGGTGGTAAATTAAGGTGATTCCTGTAGGTGATAAATTAAGTTGATTCATGTAGGAGGTAAATCAAGGTGGTTTCTGTAGGTGGTAAATTAAGGTGATTCCTGTAGGTGGTAAATTAAGGTGGCTCATGTAGGAGGTAAATTAAGGTGATTCCTGTAGGTGGTAAATTAAGGTGATTCCTGTAGGTGATAAATTAAGATGATTCCGGTAGGAGGTAAATCAAGGTGGTTCCTGTAGGTGGTAAATTAAGGTGGCTCATGTAGGAGGTAAATTAAGGTGATTCCTGTAGGTGGTAAATTAAGGTGATTCCTGTAGATGGTAAATTAAGGTGGCTCATGTAAGAGGTAAATTAAGGTGATTCCTGTAGGTGGTAAATTAAGGTGATTCATGTAGGTGATAAATTAAGGTGATTCCTGTAGGAGGTAAATCAAGGTGGTTTCTGTAGGTGGTAAATTAAGGTGATTCCTGTAGGTGGTAAATTAAGGTGGCTCATGTAGGAGGTAAATTAAGGTGATTCCTGTAGGTGGTAAATTAAGGTGATTCCTGTAGGTGATAAATTAAGGTGATTCCTGTAGGAGGTAAATCAAGGTGGTTTCTGTAGGTGGTAAATTAAGGTGGTTCCTGTAGGTGGTAAATTAGGGTGATTCCTGTAGGTAATAAATCACGGTGGTTTCTGTAGATGGTAAATTAAGGTGATTCCTGTAGGTGGTAAATTAAGGTGGCTCATGTAGGTGGTAAATTAAGGTGATTCCTGTAGGAGGTAAATCAAGGTGGTTTCTGTAGGTGGTAAATTAAGGTGGTTCCTGTAGGTGGTAAATTAGGTGATTCCTGTAGTAATAAATTAAGTGATTCCTGTAGAGGTAAATCAAGTGGTTTCTGTAGTGGTAAATTAATGTGGTTCCTGTAGTGGTAAATTAGGTGATTCCTGTAGTGGTAAATAAAGTGATTCCTGTAGGTGGTAAATTAAGGTGGTTCGTGTAGGTGGCAAATTAAGGTGGTTCCTGTAGGTGGTAAATTAAGGTGGTTCCTGTAGGTGGTAAATTAAGGTGATTCATGTAGGTGGTAAATTAAGGTGATTCCTGTAGGTGGGTGGTAAATTAAAGTGGTTCCTGTAGGTGGTAAATTAAGGTGGTTCCTGTAGGTGGTAAATTAAGGTGGGTCCTGTGGGTGGGTGGTAAATTAAAGTGGTTCCTGTAGGTGGTAAATTAAGGTGGTTCGTGTATATGGTAAATTAAGGTGGTTCCTGTAGGTGGTAAATTAAGGTGGTTCCTGCAGGTGGTAAATTAAGGTGGTTCCTGTAGGTGGTAAATTAAGGTGGTTTCTGTAGGTGGGTGGTAAATTAAAGTGGTTCCTGTAGGTGGTAAATTAAGGTGATTCCTGTAGGTGATAAATTAAGGTGATTCCTGTAGGTGGTAAATTAAGGTGATTCCTGTATGTGGTAAATTAAGGTGGTTCCTGTAGGTGGTAAATTAAGGTGATTCCTGTAGGTGGTAAATTAAGGTGGTTCATATAGGTGGATGGTAAATTAAGGTGATTCATATAGGTGGTAAATTAAGGTGGTTCATGTAGGTGGTAAATTAAGGTGATTCATGTAGGTGGTAAATTAAGGTGGTTCCTGTAGGTGGTAAATTAAGGTGATTCCTGTAGGTGGTAAATTAAGGTGGTTCATGTAGGTTGTAAATTAAGGTGATTCCTGTAGGTGGTAAATTAAGGTGGTTCATGTAGGTGATAAATTAAGGTGGTTCATGTAGGTGGTAAATTAAGGTGGTTCATGTAGGTGGTAAATTAAGGTGATTCATGTAGGGGGTAAATTAAGGTGATTCCTGTAGGTGGTAAATTAAGGTGGTTCCTGTAGGTGGTAAATTAAGGTGATTCCTGTAGGTGGTAAATTAAGGTGATTCCTGTAGGTGATAAATTAAGGTGATTCCTGTAGGTGGTAAATTAAGGTGGCTCATGTATGTGGTAAATTAAGGTGGTTCCTGTAGGTGGTAAATAAAGGTGATTCCTGTAGGTGGTAAATTAAGGTGGTTCCTGTAGGTGGATGGTAAATTAAGGTGACTCATGTAGGTGGTAAATTAGGGTGATTCCTGTAGGTGGTAAATTAAGGTGACTTATGTAGGTGGTAAATTAAGGTGGTTCCTGTAGGTGGTAAATTAAAGTGATTCCTGTAGATGGTAAATTAAGGTGATTCATGTAGGTGGTAAATTAAGGTGATTCATGTAGGTGATAAATTAAGGTGATTCCTGTAGGTGGTAAATTAAGGTGGCTCATGTAGGTGGTAAATTAAGGTGATTCCTGTAGGTGGCAAATTAAGGTGATTCATGTAGATGGTAAATTAAGGTGATTCCTGTAGGTGGTAAATTAAGGTGGTTCATATAGGTGGTAAATTAAGGTGATTCATATAGGTGGTAAATTAAGGTGGTTCATGTAGGTGGTAAATTAAGGTGATTCATGTAGGTGGTAAATTAATGTGGTTCCTGTAGGTGGTAAATTAAGGTGATTCCTGTAGGTGGTAAATTAAGGTGATTCCTGTAGGTGATAAATTAAGGTGGTTCATGTAGGTGATAAATTAAGGTGGTTCATGTAGGTGGTAAATTAAGGTGGTTCATGTAGGTGGTAAATTAAGGTGATTCATGTAGGTGGTAAATTAAGGTGATTCCTGTAGGTGGTAAATTAAGATGGTTCCTGTAGGTGGTAAATTAAGGTGATTCCTGTAGGTGGTAAATTAAGGTGATTCCTGTAGGTGATAAATTAAGGTGATTCCTGTAGGTGGTAAATTATGGTGGCTCATGTATGTGGTAAATTAAGGTGGTTCCTGTAGGTGGTAAATAAAGGTGATTCCTGTAGGTGGTAAATTAAGGTGGTTCCTGTAGGTGGATGGTAAATTAAGGTGGCTCATGTAGGTGGTAAATTAAGGTGATTCCTGTAGGTGGTAAATTAAGGTGACTTATGTAGGTGGTAAATTAAGGTGGTTCCTGTAGGTGGTAAATTAAAGTGATTCCTGTAGATAGTAAATTAAGGTGATTCATGTAGGTGGTAAATTAAGGTGATTCATGTAGGTGATAAATTAAGGTGATTCCTGTAGGTGGTAAATTAAGGTGGCTCATGTAGGTGGTAAATTAAGGTGATTCCTGTAGGAGGTAAATCAAGGTGGTTTCTGTAGGTGGTAAATAAAGGTGATTCCTGTAGGTGGTAAATTAAGGTGGTTCCTGTAGGTGGATGGTAAATTAAGGTGACTCATGTAGGTGGTAAATTAAGGTGATTCCTGTAGGTGGTAAATTAAGGTGACTTATGTAGGTGGTAAATTAAGGTGATTCATGTAGGTGGTAAATTAAGGTGGTTCATGTAGGTGGTAAATTAAGGTGATTCATGTAGGTGGTAAATTAAGGTGGTTCCTGTAGGTGGTAAATTAAGGTGATTCCTGTAGGTGGTAAATTAAGGTGGTTCATGTAGGTGGTAAATTAAGGTGATTCCTGTAGGTGGTAAATTAAGGTGGTTCATGTAGGTGATAAATTAAGGTGGTTCATGTAGGTGGTAAATTAAGGTGGTTCATGTAGGTGGTAAATTAAGGTGATTCATGTAGGTGGTAAATTAAGGTGATTCCTGTAGGTGGTAAATTAAGGTGGTTCCTGTAGGTGGTAAATTAAGGTGATTCCTGTAGGTGGTAAATTAAGGTGATTCCTGTAGGTGGTAAATTAAGGTGGCTCATGTATGTGGTAAATTAAGGTGGTTCCTGTAGGTGGTAAATAAAGGTGATTCCTGTAGGTGGTAAATTAAGGTGGTTCCTGTAGGTGGATGGTAAATTAAGGTGACTCATGTAGGTGGTAAATTAAGGTGATTCCTGTAGGTGGTAAATTAAGGTGACTTATGTAGGTGGTAAATTAAGGTGGTTTCTGTAGGTGGTAAATTAAAGTGATTCCTGTAGATGGTAAATTAAGGTGATTCATGTAGGTGGTAAATTAAGGTGATTCATGTAGGTGATAAATTAAGGTGATTCCTGTAGGTGGTAAATTAAGGTGGCTCATGTAGGTGGTAAATTAAAGTGGTTCCTGTAGGTGGTAAATTAAGGTGGTTTCTGTAGGTGGTAAATTAAGGTGGTTTCTGTAGGTGGTAAATTAAGGTGATTCCTGTAGGTGGTAAATTAAGGTGGTTCCTGTAGGTGGTAAATTAGGGTGATTCCTGTAGATGGTAAATTAAGGTGATTCCAGTAGGTGGTAAATTAAGGTGATTCCTGTAGGTGGTAAATTAAGGTGGTTCATATAGGTGGTAAATTAAGGTGATTCATATAGGTGGTAAATTAAGGTGGTTCATGTAGGTGGTAAATTAAGGTGATTCATGTAGGTGGTAAATTAAGGTGGTTCCTGTAGGTGGTAAATTAAGGTGATTCCTGTAGGTGGTAAATTAAGGTGGTTCATGTAGGTTGTAAATTAAGGTGATTCCTGTAGGTGGTAAATTAAGGTGGTTCATGTAGGTGATAAATTAAGGTGGTTCATGTAGGTGGTAAATTAAGGTGGTTCATGTAGGTGGTAAATTAAGGTGATTCATGTAGGGGGTAAATTAAGGTGATTCCTGTAGGTGGTAAATTAAGGTGGTTCCTGTAGGTGGTAAATTAAGGTGATTCCTGTAGGTGGTAAATTAAGGTGATTCCTGTAGGTGATAAATTAAGGTGATTCCTGTAGGTGGTAAATTAAGGTTGTTCATGTAGGTGCTAAATTAAGGTGATTCATGTAGGTGGTAAATTAAGATGGTTCATGTAGGTGGTAAATTAAGGTGATTCATGTAGGTGGTAAATTAAAGTGATTCCTGTAGGTGGTAAATTAAGGTGGTTCCTGTAGGTGGTAAATTAAGGTGATTCCTGTAGGTGGTAAATTAAGGTGGTTCATGTAGGTGGTAAATTAAGGTGATTCCTGTAGGATGTAAATTAAGGTGGTTCATGTAGGTGATAAATTAAGGTGGTTCATGTAGGTGGTAAATTAACGTGGTTCATGTAGGTGGTAAATTAAGGTGATTCATGTAGGTAGTAAATTAAGGTGGTTCCTGTAGGTGGTAAATTAGCGTGATTCCTGTAGGTGATAAATAAAGGTGATTCCTGTAGGAGGTAAATCAAGGTGGTTTCTGTAGGTGGTAAATTAAGGTGGTTCCTGTAGGTGGTAAATTAGGGTGATTCCTGTAGGTGATAAATTAAGGTGATTCCTGTAGGAGGTAAATCAAGGTGGTTTCTGTAGGTGGTAAATTAAGGTGGTTCCTGTAGGTGGTAAATTAGGGTGATTCCTGTAGGTGGTAAATTAAGGTGATTCATGTAGGTGGTAAATTAAGGTGGTTCCTGTAGGTGGTAAATTAGCGTGATTCCTGTAGGTGATAAATAAAGGTGATTCCTGTAGGAGGTAAATCAAGGTGGTTTCTGTAGGTGGTAAATTAAGGTGGTTCCTGTAGGTGGTAAATTAGGGTGATTCCTGTAGGTGATAAATTAAGGTGATTCCTGTAGGAGGTAAATCAAGGTGGTTTCTGTAGGTGGTAAATTAAGGTGGTTCCTGTAGGTGGTAAATTAGGGTGATTCCTGTAGGTGGTAAATTAAGGTGATTCCAGTAGGTGGTAAATTAAGGTGATTCCTGTAGGTGATAAATTAAGGTGGTTCCTGTAGGTGGTAAATTAAGGTGATTCCTGTAGGTGATAAATTAAGGTGGTTCCTGTAGGTGGTAAATTAAGGTGATTCCTGTAGGTGATAAATTAAGGTGATTCCAGTAGGTGGTAAATTAAGGTGATTCCTGTAGGTGATAAATTAAGGTGGTTCCTGTAGGTGGTAAATTAGGGTGATTCCTGTAGGTGGTAAATTAAGGTGATTCCAGTAGGTGGTAAATTAAGGTGATTCCTGTAGGTGATAAATTAAGGTGGTTCCTGTAGGTGGTCAATTAAGGTGGTTTCTGTAGGTTGTAATTAAGGTGGTTCCTGTAGGTGGTAAAATAAAGTGGCTCATGTAGATGGTAAATTAAGGTGGCTCATGTAGATGGTAAATTAAGGTGGTTCCTGTAGGTGGTAAATTAAGGTGATTCCTGTAGGTGGTAAATTAAGGTGGTTCCTGTAGGTGGTAAATTAAGGTGATTCCTGTAGGTGGTAAATTAAGGTGGTTCATGTAGGTGGTAAATTAAGGTGATTCATGTAGGTGGTAAATTAAGGTGGTTCATGTAGGTGGTAAATTAAGGTGATTCATGTAGGTGGTAAATTAAGGAGATTCCTGTAGGTGGTAAATTAAGGTGATTCCTGTAGGTGGTAAATTAAGGTGATTCCTGTAGGTGGTAAATTAAGGTAGTTCATGTAGGTGGTAAATTAAGGTGATTCTTGTAGGTGGTAAATTAAGGTGGTTCATGTAGGTGATAAATTAAGGTGGTTCATGTAGGTGGTTCATGTAGGTGGTAAATTAAGGTGATTCATGTAGATGGTAAATTAAGGTGGTTCTTGTAGGTGGTAAATTAAGGTGATTCATGTAGGTGGTAAATTAAGGTGGCTCATGTAGGTGGTAAATTAAGGTGGTTCATGTAGGTGGTAAATTAAGGTGGTTCATGTAGGTGGTAAATTAAGGTGATTCATGTAGGTGGTAAATTAAGGTGATTCCTGTAGGTGGTAAATTAAGGTGGTTCCTGTAGGTGGTAAATTAAGGTGATTCCTGTAGGTGGTAAATTAAGGTGATTCCTGTAGGTGATAAATTAAGGTGATTCCTGTAGGTGGTAAATTAAGGTGGCTCATGTATGTGGTAAATTAAGGTGGTTCCTGTAGGTGGTAAATAAAGGTGATTCCTGTAGGTGGTAAATTAAGGTGGTTCCTGTAGGTGAATGGTAAATTAAGGTGACTCATGTAGGTGGTAAATTAGGGTGATTCCTGTAGGTGGTAAATTAAGGTGACTTATGTAGGTGGTAAATTAAGGTGGTTCCTGTAGGTGGTAAATTAAAGTGATTCCTGTAGATGGTAAATTAAGGTGATTCATGTAGGTGGTAAATTAAGGTGATTCATGTAGGTGATAAATTAAGGTGATTCCTGTAGGTGGTAAATTAAGGTGGCTCATGTAGGTGGTAAATTAAGGTGATTCCTGTAGGTGGCAAATTAAGGTGATTCATGTAGATGGTAAATTAAGGTGATTCCTGTAGATGGTAAATTAAGATGATTCCTGTAGGTGATAAATTAAGGTGATTCCTGTAGGTGGTAAATTAAGGTGGCTCATGTATGTGGTAAATTAAGGTGGTTCCTGTAGGTGGTAAATTAAGGTAATTCCTGTAGGTGGTAAATTAAGGTGGTTCCTGTAGGTGGGAAACTAAGGTGGTTTCTGTAGGTGATAAATTAAGGCGACTTATGTAGGTTGTATATTAAGGTGATTCCTGTAGGTGGTAAATTAAGGTGACTTATGTAGGTTGTATATTAAGGTGATTCCTGTAGGTGGTAAATTAAGGTGATTCCTGTAGGTGGTAATTTAAGGTGATTCATGGAGGTGGTAAATTAAGGTGATTCCTGTAGATGGTAAATTAAGGTGATTCCTGTAGGTGGTAAATTAAGGTGGTTCCTGTAGGTGGGAAACTAAGGTGGTTCCTGTAGGTGGATGGTAAATTAAGGTGACTCATGTAGGTGGTAAATTAAGGTGATTCCTGTAGGTGGTAAATTAAGGTGACTTATGTAAGGTGATTCATGTAGGTGATAAATTAAGGTGACTTATGTAGGTGGTAAATTAAGGTGATTCCTGTAGGTGGGTGGTAAATTAAAGTGGTTCCTGTAGGTGGTAAATTAAGGTGATTCCTGTAGGTGGTAAATTAAGGTGGTTCCTGTAGGTGGTAAATTAAGGTGGTTCCTGTAGGTGGTAAATTAAGGTGGTTCCTGTAGGTGGTAAATTAAGGTGATTCATGTAGGTGGTAAATTAAGGTGATTCCTGTAGGTGGGTGGTAAATTAAAGTGGTTCCTGTAGGTGGTAAATTAAGGTGGTTCCTGTAGGTGGTAAATTAAGGTGGGTCCTGTGGGTGGGTGGTAAATTAAAGTGGTTCCTGTAGGTGGTAAATTAAGGTGGTTCGTGTATATGGTAAATTAAGGTGGTTCCTGTAGGTGGTAAATTAAGGTGGTTCCTGCAGGTGGTAAATTAAGGTGACTTATGTAGGTGGTAAATTAAGGTGATTCGTGTAGGTGGGTGGTAAATTAAAGTGGTTCCTGTAGGTGGTAAATTAAGGTGGTTTCTGTAGGTGGTAAATTAAGGTGGTTTCTGTAGGTGGTAAATTAAGGTGATTCCTGTAGGTGGTAAATTAAGGTGGCTCATGTCGGTGGTAAATTAGGGTAATTCCTGTAGGTGATAAATTAAGGTGATTCCTGTAGGTGATAAATTAAGGTGATTCCTGTAGGAGGTAAATCAAGGTGGTTTCTGTAGGTGGTAAATTAAGCTGGTTCCTGTAGGTGGTAAATTAGGGTGATTCCTGTAGGTGATAAATTAAGGTGATTCCTGTAGGGAGGAAAATCAAGGTGGTTTCTGTAGGTGGTAAATTAAGGTGGTTCCTGTAGGTGGTAAATTAGGGTGATTCCTGTAGGTGGTAAATTAAGGTGATTCCAGTAGGTGGTAAATTAAGGTGATTCCTGTAGGTTATAAATTAAGGTGGTTCCTGTAGGTGGTAAATTAAGGTGATTCCTGTAGGTGATAAATTAAGGTGACTCCTGTAGGTGGTAAATTAAGGTGATTCCTGTAGGTGATAAATTAAGGTGACTCATGTAGGTGGTAACTTACGGTGATTCCTGTAGGTGGTAACTTAAGGTGGCTCCTGTAGGTGGTAAATTAAGGTGGCTCATGTAGGTGGTAAATTACGGTGATTCCTGTAGGTGGTAAATTACGGTGGCTCATGTAGGTGGTAAATTAAGGTGATTCCTGTAGGTGGTAAATTAAGGTGGCTCCTGTAGGTGGTAAATTACGGTGATTCCTGTAGGTGATAAATTAAGGTGACTTATGTAGGTGATAAATTACGGTGACTTAGGTAAGGTGATTCCCGTAGGTGATAAATTAAGGTGACTTATGCAAGTGGTAAATTAAGGTGATTCCTGTAGGTGGGTGGTAAATTAAAGTGGTTCCTGTAGGTGGTAAATTAAGGTGATTCCTGTAGGTGGTAAATTAAGGTGGTTCCTGTAGGTGGTAAATTAAGGTGGTTCCTGTAGGTGGTAAATTAAGGTGGTTCCTGTAGGTGGTAAATTAAGGTGATTCATGTAGGTGATAAATTAAGGGTGATTCCTGTAGGTGGCAAATTAAGGTGGCTCATGTAGGTGGCAAATTAAGGTGATTCATGTAGGTGGTAAATTAAGGTGGTTCATGTAGGTGGTAAATTAAGGTGATTCATGTAGGTGGTAAATTAAGGTGGTTCCTGTAGGTGGTAAATTAAGGTGATTCCTGTAGGTGGTAAATTAAGGTGGTTCATGTAGGTGGTAAATTAAGGTGATTCCTGTAGGTGGTAAATTAAGGTGGTTCATGTAGGTGATAAATTAAGGTGGTTCATGTAGGTGGTAAATTAAGGTGGTTCATGTAGGTGGTAAATTAAGGTGATTCATGTAGGTGGTAAATTAAAGTGATTCCTGTAGGTGGTAAATTAAGGTGGTTCCTGTAGGTGGTAAATTAAGGTGATTCCTGTAGGTGGTAAATTAAGGTGGTTCATGTAGGTGGTAAATTAAGGTGATTCCTGTAGGATGTAAATTAAGGTGGTTCATGTAGGTGATAAATTAAGGTGGTTCATGTAGGTGGTAAATTAAGGTGGTTCATGTAGGTGGTAAATTAAGGTGATTCATGTAGGTAGTAAATTAAGGTGGTTCCTGTAGGTGGTAAATTAGCGTGATTCCTGTAGGTGATAAATAAAGGTGATTCCTGTAGGAGGTAAATCAAGGTGGTTTCTGTAGGTGGTAAATTAAGGTGGTTCCTGTAGGTGGTAAATTAGGGTGATTCCTGTAGGTGATAAATTAAGGTGATTCCTGTAGGAGGTAAATTAAGGTGATTCCTGTAGGTGATAAATTAAGGTGGTTCCTGTAGGTGGTCAATTAAGGTGGTTTCTGTAGGTTGTAATTAAGGTGGTTCCTGTAGGTGGTAAAATAAAGTGGCTCATGTAGATGGTAAATTAAGGTGGCTCATGTAGATGGTAAATTAAGGTGGTTCCTGTAGGTGGTAAATTAAGGTGATTCCTGTAGGTGGTAAATTAAGGTGGTTCCTGTAGGTGGTAAATTAAGGTGATTCCTGTAGGTGGTAAATTAAGGTGGTTCATGTAGGTGGTAAATTAAGGTGATTCATGTAGGTGGTAAATTAAGGTGGTTCATGTAGGTGGTAAATTAAGGTGATTCATGTAGGTGGTAAATTAAGGAGATTCCTGTAGGTGGTAAATTAAGGTGATTCCTGTAGGTGGTAAATTAAGGTGATTCCTGTAGGTGGTAAATTAAGGTAGTTCATGTAGGTGGTAAATTAAGGTGATTCTTGTAGGTGGTAAATTAAGGTGGTTCATGTAGGTGATAAATTAAGGTGGTTCATGTAGGTGGTAAATTAAGGTGGTTCATGTAGGTGGTAAATTAAGGTGATTCATGTAGATGGTAAATTAAGGTGGTTCTTGTAGGTGGTAAATTAAGGTGATTCATGTAGGTGGTAAATTAAGGTGGCTCATGTAGGTGGTAAATTAAGGTGGTTCATGTAGGTGGTAAATTAAGGTGGTTCCTGTAGGTGGTAAATTAGGGTGATTCCTGTAGGTGATAAATTAAGGTGATTCCTGTAGGAGGTAAATCAAGGTGGTTTCTGTAGGTGGTAAATTAAGGTGATTCCTGTAGGTGGTAAATTAAGGTGGCTCATGTAGGTGGTAAATTAAGGTGATTCCTGTAGGTGGTAAATTAAGGTGAGTCTTGTAGGTGGTAAATTAAGGTGGTTCATGTAGGTGATAAATTAAGGTGGTTCATGTAGGTGGTAAATTAAGGTGTG
>NW_003114635.1:0-12274 GCF_000003605.2 Saccoglossus kowalevskii | reverse complement strand
TAGGCAAAAAATCCCGGGAAAACGTCAGTATGTATGGTGGAATAAAAATGTTGATGAGCTAATGCACGTGGTATTCCCAGCCGGTCTTCCGTGCAAGTACTAACCACGCCCAATGCAGCTTAACTTCAGTGATCGGATGAGAACTGGTGTATTCTGCAATGGTTTGGCTGTAGGCTGAATATTCGTCCGAATTGTATGTCATTTAATGCTTCGTCTAGGCAAAAAATCATGTAAAAAGTTAGTATGTAATGTGGAATAAAAATGTTGATGAGCCGACTGAACGTGGTATTCCCAGACGGTCTCCCGTGCAAGAACTACTCACGCGCGATGCGCCTTAACTTCAGTGATCGGACGAGAACTGGTGTATTCTGCAATGGTTTGGCAGTAGGCTGAATATTTGTTGGAATTGGATTTCAATTAATGCTTCGGCTAGGAAAAAAATCAGGGGGGAAAAAGATAGTATGTACGGTGGAATAAAAATGTTGATAAGCCTACTGCATGTGGTATTCCCAGCAGGTCTCCCATGCAAGTACTAACCACGCCCGATGCAGCTTAACTTCTGTGATTGGACGTGAACTGGTGTATTCTACAATGGTTTGGCAGTAGGATGAATATTCGTCGGAATTGGATGTAATTTAATACTTCGGCTAAGCAACAAATCCCGGGAAAAAATTTGTATGTACGGTGGAATGAAAATGTTGATAAGCCAAATGCACGTGGTATTCCCAGCCGGTCTCCCATGCAAGTATTAACCACGCCCAATGCAGCTTAACTTCAGTGGTCGGACGAGAACTGGTGTATTCTGCAATGGTTTGGCAGTAGGCTGATTATTCGTCCGAATTGTATGTCATTTAATGCTTCGTCTGGGCAAAAAATCATGGGAAAAAATTAGAATGTAATGTGGAATAAAAAAGTTGATGGGCCTACTGCACGTGGTATTCCCAGCCGGTCTCCCGTGCAAGTCCTAACCATGCCCGATGCGGCTTAACTTCAGTGATCGGACGAGAACTGGTGTATTCTGCAATGGTTTGGCAGTAGGCTGAATATTCGTCGGAATTGGATTTCAATTAATGTTTCGGCTAGGAAAATAATCAAGGGAAAAAGATTGTATGTACGGTGGAATAAAAATGTTGATGAGCCTACTGCACGTGGTATTCTCAGCCGGTCTTCTATGCAAGTACTAATCACGCCATATGCAGCTTATTTTCAGTGATCGAACGAGAACTGGTGTGTTCTGCAATGGTTTGACAGTAGGCTGAATATTCGTCAGAATTGCATGTCGTTTAACGCTTCGGCTAGGCAAAAAATCCCGGGAATAATTTGGCATGTACGGTGGAATAAAAATGTTGATAAGCCTACTACAAGTGGTATTCCCAGCCGGTCTCCCATGCAAGTATTAACCACGCCCGATGCAGATTAACTTCAGAGATCGGACGAGAACTGGTGTATTCTGCAATGGTTTGGCAGTAGGCTGAATATTCGTCGGAATTGGATGTAATTTAATACTTCGGCTAGGCAAAAAATCCCGGGAAAACGTTAGTATGTACGGTGGAATAAAAATGTTGATAAGCCTACTGCTCGTGGTATTCCCAGCCGGTCTCCCATGTAAGTACTAACCATGCCCGATGCAGATTAACTTCAGTGATCGGACGAGAACTGGTGTATTCTACAATGGTTTGGCAGTAGGATGAATATTTGTCGGAATTGGATGTAATTTAATACTTCGGCTAGGCAACAAATCCCGGGAAAAAGTTCGTATGTACGGTGGAATAAAAATGTTGATAAGCCTACTGATCGTGGTATTCCCAGCCGGTCTCCCATGCAAGTACTAACCACGCCCGATACAGCTTAACTTCAGTGATTGGACGAGAACTGGTGTATTCTGCAATGGTTTGGCAGTAGGCTGAATATTCGTCGGAATTGGATGTAATTTAATACTTCGGCTAGGCAAAAAATCCCGGGAAAACGTTAGTATGTACGGTGGAATAAAAATGTTGATGAGTCGACTGCACGTGGTATTCCCAGCCAGTCTCCCATGCAAGTACTAAACACGCCCAATGCAGCTTAACTTCAGTGGTCGGACGAGAACTGGTGTATTCTGCAATGGTTTGGCAGTAGGCTGAATATTCCTCCGAATTGTATGTCATTTAATTCTTCGTCTGGGCAAAAAATCATGTGAAAAAGTTAGTATGTAATGTGGAATAAAAATGTTGATGAGCCGACTGAACGTGGTATTCCCAGACGGTCTCCCGTGCAAGAACTAATCACGCGCGATGCGCCTTAACTTCAGTGATCGGACGAGAACTGGTGTATTCTGCAATGGTTTGGCAGTAGGCTGAATATTTGTTGGAATTGGATTTCAATTAATGCTTCGGCTAGGAAAAAAATCACGGGGGGAAAAAGATAGTATGTACGGTGGAATAAAAATGTTGATAAGCCTACTGCATGTGGTATTCCCAGCAGGTCTCCCATGCAAGTACTAACCACGCCCGATGCAGCTTAACTTCTGTGATCGGACGAGAACTGGTGTATTCTACAATGGTTTGGCAGTAGGATGAATATTCGTCGGAATTGGATGTAATTTAATACTTCGGCTAAGCAACAAATCCCGGGAAAAAGTTTGTATGTACGGTGGAATAAAAATGTTGATAAGCCTACTGCTCGTGGTATTCCCAGCCGGTCTCCCATGTAAGTACTAACCACGCCCGATACAGCTTTACTTCAGTGATTGGACGAGAACTGGTGTATTCTGCAATGGTTTGGCAGTAGGCTGAATATTCGTCGGAATTGAATGTAATTTAATACTTCGGCTAGGCAAAAAATTCTGGGAAAACGTTAGTATGTACGGTGGAATAAAAATGTTGATGAGCCTAATGCACGTGGTATTCCCAGCCGGTCTCCCATGCAAGTACTAACCACGCCCAATGCAGCTTAACTTCAGTGATCGGATGAGAACTGGTGTATTCTGCAATGGTTGGGCTGTAGGCTGAATATTCGTCCGAATTGTATGTCATTTAATGCTTCGTCTAGGCAAAAAATCATGTGAAAAAGTTAGTATGTAATGTGGAATAAAAATGTTGATGAGCCGACTGAACGTGGTATTCCCAGCAGGTCTCCCATGCAAGTACTAAACACGCCCGATGCAGCTTAACTTCAGTGATCTGACAAGAACTGCTGTATTCTGCAATGGTTTGGCAGTAGGCTAAATATTCGTCGGAATTGGATGTAATTTAATACTTCGGCTAGGCAAAAAATCCCGGAAAAAAGTTAGTATGTATGGTGGAATAAAAATGTTGATGAGCCTAATGCACATGGTATTCCAGGCCGGTCTCCCATGCAACCACGACCGATGCAGCTTAACTTCATTGATCGGACGAGAACTGGTGTATTCTGCAATGGATTGGCAGTAGGCTGAATATTCGTCCGAATTGTATGTCATTTAATGCTTCGTCTGGGCAAAACATCATGGGAAAAAGTTAGAATGTAATGTGGAATAAAAATGTTGATGGGCCTACTGCACGTGGTATTCTCAGCCGGTCTCCCGTGCAAGTCCTAACCATGCCTGATGCGGCTTAACTTCAGTGATCGGACGAGAACTGGTGTATTCTGCAATGGTTTGGCAGTAGGCTGAATATTTGTCAGAATTGGATGTAATTTAATACTTCGGCTAAACAAAAAATCCCGGGAAAACATTAGTATGTACGGTGGAATAAAAATGTTGATAAGCCTACTGCACGTGGTTTTCCCAGCAGGCCTCCCATGCAAGTAATAACCACCCCCGATGCAGCTTAACTTCAGTGATCGGACGAGAACTGGTGAATATTTGTTGGTCTCCCGTGCAAGAACTAAGCACGCGCGATGCGCCTTAACTTCAGTGATCGGACGAGAACTGGTGTATTCTGCAATGGTTTGGCAGTAGGCTGAATATTTGTTGGAATTGGATTTCAATTAATGCTTCGGCTAGGAAAAAAATCACGGGGGGAAAAAGATAGTATGTACGGTGGAATAAAAATGTTGATAAGCCTACTGCATGTGGTATTCCCAGCAGGTCTCCCATGCAAGTACTAACCACGCCCGATGCAGCTTAACTTCTGTGATCGGACGAGAACTGGTGTATTCTACAATGGTTTGGCAGTAGGATGAATATTCGTCGGAATTGGATGTAATTTAATACTTCGGCTAAGCAACAAATCCCGGGAAAAAGTTTGTATGTACGGTGGAATAAAAATGTTGATAAGCCTACTGCTCGTGGTATTCCCAGCCGGTCTCCCATGTAAGTACTAACCACGCCCGATACAGGTTAACTTCAGTGATCGGATGAGAACTGGTGTATTCTGCAATGGATTGGCTGTAGGCTGAATATTCGTCCGAATTGTATGTCATTTAATGCTTCGTCTAGGCAAAAAATCATGTGAAAAAGTTAGTATGTAATGTGGAATAAAAATGTTGATGAGCCGACTGAACGTGGTATTCCCAGACGGTCTCCCGTGCAAGAACTAATCACGCGCGATGCGCCTTAACTTCAGTGATCGGACGAGAACTGGTGTATTCTGCAATGGTTTGGCAGTAGGCTGAATATTTGTTGGAATTGGATTTCAATTAATGCTTCGGCTAGGAAAAATATCACGGGGGGAAAAAAGATAGTATGTACGGTGGAATAAAAATGTTGATAAGCCTACTGCATGTGGTATTCCCAGCAGGTCTCCCATGCAAGTACTAACCACGCCCGATGCAGCTTAACTTCTGTGATCGGACGAGAACTGGTGTATTCTACAATGGTTTGGCAGTAGGATGAATATTCGTCGGAATTGGATGTAATTTAATACTTCGGCTAAGCAACAAATCCCGGGAAAAAGTTTGTATGTACGGTGGAATAAAAATGTTGATAAGCCTACTGCTCGTGGTATTCCCAGCCGGTCTCCCATGTAAGTACTAACCACGCCCGATACAGCTTAACTTCAGTGATTGGACGAGAACTGGTGTATTCTGCAATGGTTTGGCAGTAGGCTGAATATTCGTCGGAATTGAATGTAATTTAATACTTCGGCTAGGCAAAAAATCCCGGGAAAACGTTAGTATGTACGGTGGAATAAAAATGTTGATGAGCCTAATGCACGTGGTATTCCCAGCCGGTCTCCCATGCAAGTACTAACCACGCCCAATGCAGCTTAACTTCAGTGATCGGATGAGAACTGGTGTATTCTGCAATGGTTTGGCTGTAGGCTGAATATTCGTCCGAATTGTATGTCATTTAATGCTTCGTCTAGGCAAAAAATCATGTGAAAAAGTTAGTATGTAATGTGGAATAAAAATGTTGATGAGCCGACTGAACGTGGTATTCCCAGCAGGTCTCCCATGCAAGTACTAAACACGCCTGATGCAGCTTAACTTCAGTGATCTGACAAGAACTGCTGTATTCTGCAATGGTTTGGCAGTAGGCTAAATATTCGTCGGAATTGGATGTAATTTAATACTTCGGCTAGGCAAAAAATCCCGGAAAAAAGTTAGTATGTATGGTGGAATAAAAATGTTGATGAGCCTAATGCACATGGTATTCCAGGCCGGTCTCCCATGCAACCACGACCGATGCAGCTTAACTTCATTGATCGGACGAGAACTGGTGTATTCTGCAATGGTTTGGCAGTAGGCTGAATATTCGTCCGAATTGTATGTCATTTAATGCTTCGTCTGGGCAAAAAATCATGGGAAAAAGTTAGAATGTAATGTGGAATAAAAATGTTGATGGGCCTACTGCACGTGGTATTCTCAGCCGGTCTCCCGTGCAAGTCCTAACCATGCCTGATGCGGCTTAACTTCAGTGATCGGACGAGAACTGGTGTATTCTGCAATGGTTTGGCAGTAGGCTGAATATTTGTCAGAATTGGATGTAATTTAATACTTCGGCTAAACAAAAAATCCCGGGAAAACGTTAGTATGTACGGTGGAATAAAAATGTTGATAAGCCTACTGCACGTGGTATTCCCAGCAGGCCTCCCATGCAAGTAATAACCACGCCCGATGCAGCTTAACTTCAGTGATCGGACGAGAACTGGTGAATATTTGTTGGTCTCCCGTGCAAGAACTAATCACGCGCGATGCGCCTTAACTTCAGTGATCGGACGAGAACTGGTGTATTCTGCAATGGTTTGGCAGTAGGCTGAATATTTGTTGGAATTGGATTTCAATTAATGCTTCGGCTAGGAAAAAAATCACGGGGGGAAAAAGATAGTATGTACGGTGGAATAAAAATGTTGATAAGCCTACTGCATGTGGTATTCCCAGCAGGTCTCCCATGCAAGTACTAACCACGCCCGATGCAGCTTAACTTCTGTGATCGGACGAGAACTGGTGTATTCTACAATGGTTTGGCAGTAGGATGAATATTCGTCGGAATTGGATGTAATTTAATACTTCGGCTAAGCAACAAATCACGGGAAAAAGTTTGTATGTACGGTGGAATAAAAATGTTGATAAGCCTACTGCTCGTGGTATTCCCAGCCGGTCTCCCATGTAAGTACTAACCACGCCCAATACAGCTTAACTTCAGTGATTGGACGAGAACTGGTGTATTCTACAATGGTTTGGCAGTAGGCTGAATATTCGTCGGAATTGAATGTAATTTAATACTTCGGCTAGGCAAAAAATCCCGGGAAAACGTTAGTATGTACGGTGGAATAAAAATGTTGATGAGCCTAATGCACGTGGTATTCCCAGCCGGTCTCCCATGCAAGTACTAACCACGCCCAATGCAGCTTAACTTCAGTGATCGGATGAGAACTGGTGTATTCTGCAATGCTTTGGCTGTAGGCTGAATATTCGTCCGAATTGTATGTCATTTAATGCTTCGTCTAGGCAAAAAATCATGTGAAAAAGTTAGTATGTAATGTGGAATAAAAATGTTGATGAGCCGACTGAACGTGGTATTCCCAGACGGTCTCCCGTGCAAGAACTAATCACGCGCGATGCGCCTTAACTTCAGTGATCGGACGAGAACTGGTGTATTCTGCAATGGTTTGGCAGTAGGCTGAATATTTGTTGGAATTGGATTTCAATTAATGCTTCGGCTAGGAAAAATAACACGGGGGGAAAAAAGATAGTATGTACGGTGGAATAAAAATGTTGATAAGCCTACTGCATGTGGTATTCCCAGCAGGTCTCCCATGCAGTACTAACCACGCCCGATGCAGCTTAACTTCTGTGATCGGACGAGAACTGGTGTATTCTACAATGGTTTGGCAGTAGATGAATATTCGTCGGAATTGGATGTAATTTAATACTTCGGCTAAGCAACAAATCCCGGGAAAAGTTTGTATGTACGTGGAATAAAAATGTTGATAAGCCTACTGCTCGTGGTATTCCCAGCCGGTCTCCCATGTAAGAACTAACCATGCCCGATGCATATTAACTTCAGTGATCGGACGAGAACTGGTGTATTCTGCATTGGTTTGGCAGTATGCTGAATATTCGTCGCAATAGGATGCCATTTAATGCTACGGTTAGGCAAAAAATCATAGGAAAAAGTTAGTATGTAATGTGGAATAAAAATGTTGATGAGTCGACTGCACGTGGTATTCCCAGCCAGTCTCCCATGCAAGTACTAACCACACCAGATGCAGCTTAACTTCAGTGATCGGACAAGAACTGGTGTGTTCTGCAATGGTTTGACAGGAGGCTGAATATTCGTCGGAATTGGATGTAATTTAATACTTCGGCTAGGCAACAAATCCCGGGAAAAAGGGTGTATGTACGGTGGAATAAAAATGTTGATAAGCCTACTGCTCGTGGTATTCCCAGCCGGTCTCCCAAGTAAGAACTAACCATGCCCGATGCAGATTAACTTCAGTGATCGGACGAGAACTGGTGTATTCTGCATTGGTTTGTCAGTAGGCTGAATATTCGTCGGAGTTGGATGTAATTTAATACTTCGGCTAGGCAACAAATCCCGGGAAAAAGTTAGTATGTACGGTGGAATAAAAATGTTGATAAACCCTACTATAGGTGGTATTCCCAGCCTGTCTCCCATGCAAGTACTAACCATGCCCGATGCAGATTAACTTCAGTGATCGGACGAGAACTGGTGTATTCTGCGTTGGTTTGGCAGTATGCTGAATATTCGTCGCAATTGGATGCCATTTAATGCTACGGTTAGGCAAAAAATCATAGGAAAAAGTTAGTATGTAATGTGGAATAAAAATGTTGATGAGTCTACTGCACGTGGTATTGCCAGCCAGTCTCCCATGCAAGTACTAACCACACCAGATGCAGCTTAACTTCAGTGGTCGGACGAGAACTGGTGTGTTCTGCAATGGTTTGGCAGTAGGCTGAATATTCGTCCGAATTGTATGTCATTTAATGCTTCGTCTAGGCAAAAAATCATGTGAAAAAGTTAGTATGTAATGTGGAATAAAAATGTTGATGAACCGACTGAACGTGCTATTCCAAGACGGTCTCCCGTGCAAGAACTAATCACGCGCGATGCGCCTTAACTTCAGTGATCGGACGAGAACTGGTGTATTCTGCAATGGTTTGGCAGTAGGCTGAATATTTGTTGGAATTGGATTTCAATTAATGCTTCGGCTAGGAAAAAAATCACGGGGGAAAAAAGATAGTATGTACGGTGGAATAAAAATGTTGATAAGCCTACTGCATGTGGTATTCCCAGCAGGTCTCCCATGCAAGTACTAACCACGCCCGATGCAGCTTAACTTCTGTGATCGGACGAGAACTGGTGTATTCTGCAATGGTTTGGCAGTAGGCTGAATATTCGTCGGAATTGGATGTAATTTAATATTTCGGCTAGGCAACAAATCCCGGGAAAAAGTTTGTATGTACGGTGGAATAAAAATGTTGATAAGCCTACTGCTCGTGGTATTCCCATCAGGTCTCCCATGCAAGTACTAACCACTCCCGATGCAGCTTAACTTCTGTGATCGGACGTGAACTGGTGTATTCTACAATGGTTTGGCAGTAGGATGAATATTCGTCGGAATTGGATGTAATTTAATACTTCGGCTAGGCAACAAATCCCGGGAAAAAGTTTGTATGTACGGTGGAATAAAAATGTTGATAAGCCTACTGATCGTGGTATTCCCAGCCGGTCTCCCATGTAAGTACTTTCCATGCCCGATGCAGATTAACTTCAGTGATCGGACGAGAACTGGTTTGGCAGTAGGATGAATATTCGTCGGAATTGGATGTAATTTAATACTTCGGCTAGGCAACAAATCTCGGGAAAAAGTTTGTATGTACAGTGGAATAAAAATGTTGATAAGCCTACTGCTCGTGGTATTCCCAGCAGGTCTCCCATGCAAGTACTAACCACGCCCGATGCAGCTTAACTTCTGTGATCGGACGTGAACTGGTGTATTCTACAATGGTTTGGCAGTTGGATGAATATTGGTCACAATTGGATGCCATTTAATACTGCATTGGTTTGGCAGTAGGCTGAATAATCGTCGGAGTTGAATGTAATTTAATACTTCGGCTAGGCAACAAATCCCGGGTAAAAGTTAGTATGTACGGTGGAATAAAAATGTTAATAAGCCTACTACAGGTGGTATTCCCAGCCTGTCTCCCATGCAAGTACTAACCTTGCCCGATGCAGATTAACTTCAGTGATCGGACGAGTACTGGTGTATTCTGCATTGGTTTGGCAGTATGCTGAATATTCGTCGCAATAGGATGCCATTTAATGCTACAGTTAGGCAAAAAATCATAGGAAAAAGTTAGTATGTAATGTGGAATAAAAATGTTGATGAGTCGACTGCACGTGGTATTCCCAGCCAGTATCCCATGCAAGTACTAACCACACCAGATGCAGCTTAACTTCAGTGATCGGACAAGAACTGGTGTGTTCTGCAATGGTTTGACAGGAGGCTGAATATTCGTCAGAATTGCATGTCGTTTAACGCTTCGGCAAGGCAAAAAAATCCCGGGAAAATGTTGGTATGTACGGTGGAATAAAAATGTTGATAAGCCAACTGCACATGGTCTTCCCATCCGGTCTCCCATGCAAGTACTAAACACGCCCGATGCAGCTTAACTTCAGTGGTCGGACGAGAACTGGTGTATTCTGCAATGGTTTGGCAGTAGGCTGAATATTCGTCCGAATTGTATGTCATTTAATGCTTCGTCTAGGCAAAAAATCATGTGAAAAATTTAGTATGTAATGTGGAATAAAAATGTTGATGAGCCGACTGAACGTGGTATTCCAAGACGGTCTCCCGTGCAAGAACTAATCACGCGCGATGCGCCTTAACTTCAGTGATCGGACGAGAACTGGTTTATTCTGCAATGGTTTGGCAGTAGGCTGAATATTTGTTGGAATTGGATTTCAATTAATGCTTCGGCTAGGAAAAAAAATCACGGGGGGAAAAAAAGATAGTATGTACGGTGGAAATAAAAATGTTGATAAGCCCTACTGCATGTGGTATTCCCAGCAGGTCTCCCATGCAAGAACTAACCACGCCCGATGCAGCTTAATCTTCTGTGATCCGGACAAGAACTGGTGTATTCTACAATGGTTTGGCTGTAGGCTGAATATTCGTACGAATTGTATGTCATTTAATGCTTCGTCTAGGCAAACAATCCCAGGAATAATTTGGCATGTACGGTGGAATAATAATGTTGATAAGCCTACAACAAGTGGTATTCCCAGCCGGTCTCCCATGCAAGTATTAACCACGCCCGATGCAGATTAACTTCAGTGATCGGATGAGAACTGGTGTATTCTGCAATGGTTTGGCTGTAGGCTGAATATTCGTCCGAATTGTATGTCATTTAATGCTTCGTCTAGGAAAAAAATCATGGGAAAAAGTTAGTATGTAATGTGGAATAAAAATGTTGATGAGCATACTGCATGTGGTCTTCTCAGCCGGTCTCCCATGCAAGTACTAACCACGCCCAATGCAGCTTAACTTCAGAGATCAGACGAGAACTGGCGTATTCTGCAATGGTTTGGCAGTAGGCTGAATATTCGTCGGAATTGGATGTAATTTAATACTTCGGATAGGCAAAAAATCCCGGGAAAACGTTAGTATGTAATGTGGAATAAAAATGTTGATGAGCCTAATGCACGTGTTATTCCCAGCATGTCTCCCATGCAAGTACTAACCACGCCCGATGCAGCTTAACTTCAGTGATCGGACAAGAACTGGTGTATTCTGCAATGGTTTGGCAGTAGGCTGAATGTTCGTCCGAATTGTATGTCATTTAATGCTTCGTCTAGGCAAAAAATCATGGGAAAAAGTTAGTATGTAATGTGGAATAAAAATGTTGATGAGCCTACTGCACGTGGTATTCCCAGCCGGTCTCCCATCCAAGTACTAACCACGCCCGATGCAGCTTAACTTCAGTGATTGGACGAGAACTGGTGTATTCTGCAATAAAAATGTTCACCAGCCTACTGCACGTGGTATTCCCAGCCGGTCTCCCAGGCAAGTACTAAAAACGCCCGATGCAGCTTAAATTCAGTGATCGAACGAGAACTGGTGTGTTCTGCAATGGTTTGACAGTAGGCTGAATATTCGTCAGAATTGCATGTCGTTTAACGCTTCGGCTAGGCAAACAATCCCGGGAATAATTTGGCATGTACAGTGGAATAAAAATGTTGATAAGCCTACTACAAGTGGTATTCCCAGCCCGTCTTCCATGCAAGTATTAACCACGCCCGATGCAGATTAACTTCAGAGATCGGACGAGAACTGGTGTATTCTGCAATGGTTTGGCAGTAGGCTGAATATTCGTCAGAATTGGATGTAATTTAATACTTCGGCTAGGCAAAAAAATCCCGGAAAAACGTTAGTATGTAAGGGGGAATAAAAATGTTGATCAGCCTAATACACGTGGTATTCCCAGCCGGTCTCCCATGCAAGTACTAACCACGCCCGATGCAGCTTAACTTCAGTGATCGGACGAGAACTGGTGTATTCTGCAATGGTTTGGCAGTAGGCTGAATATTCGTCGGAATTGGATTTCAATTAATGTTTCGGCTAGGCAAATAATCAAGGGAAAAAGATAGTATGTACGGTAGAATAAAAATGTTGATAAGCCTATTGCACGTGGCATTCCCAGCAGGTCTCCCATGCAAGTACTAATCACGCCCGATGCAGCTTAACTTCAGTGATCGGACGCGAACTGGTGTACTCTGCAATGGTTTGGCAGTAGGCTGAATATTCCTCGGAATTGGATGTAATTTAATACTTCGGCTAGGCAAAAAATCCCGAGACAAACTTAGTATGTACGGTGGAATAAAAATGTTGATGAGCCTACTGCA
>NW_003114630.1:0-18564 GCF_000003605.2 Saccoglossus kowalevskii | reverse complement strand
CAGGTAACTCATGTATTATACCTTGGAATTGCCTAAAAGTGGTCACTATAGGGAGGTGAACTTTATACACAGGGAACCCATGCATTATACTTTGGAACTGCCTAAAAGTGGTCACTATAGGCAGGTGATCTTTATACACAGGTAACTCATGCATTATACCTTGGAACTGCTAAAAGTGGTCACTATAGGTAGGTGAACTTTATACAGAGGGAACCCATGCATTATACCTTGGAACTGCCTAAAAGTGGTCACTATAGGCAGGTGATCTTTAAACACAGGGAACCCATGCATTATACCTTGGAACTGCCTAAATGTGGTCCTTATAGGCAGGTGGTCTTTATACACAGGTAACTCATGCATTATACGCATACCTTGGAACTTCCTAAACGTGGTCACTATAGGCAGGTGATCTTTATACACAGGGAACCCATGCATTATACCTTGGAACTGCCTAAATGTGGTCACTATAGGTAGGTGGTCTTTATTCACAGGTAACTCATGCATTATAGCTTGGAACTGCCTAAAAGTGGTCACTATGTGCTGGTGGTCTTTCTACATAGGTAACTCATGCATTCTACCTTGGAACTGCCTAAAATTGGTCACTAAAGGCAGGTGATCTTTATACACAGGGAACCCATTCATTATACCTTGGAACTGCCTAAAAGTGGTCACTATAGGCAGGTGGTGTTTATACACAGGTAACTCAGGCATTATAGCTCGGAACTACCTAAAAGTGGTCACTATAGACAGGTGATCTTTATACACAGAGAACCCATTCATTATACCGTTGGAACTGCCTAAAAGTAGTCACTAAAGGCAGGTGATCTTTATACACAGGTAATTCATGTATATACCTTGGAACTGCCTAAAAGTGGTCACTATAGGCAGGTGATCTTTATACACAGGTAATTCATGCACTATACTTTGGAACTGCTAAAAGTGGTCACTATAGGCAGGTCATCTTTATACACGGGTAATTCATGCATTATACCTTGGGACTGCTAAAAGTGGTCACTATAGGCAGGTGATCTTTATACACTGGAAACCCATGCATTATGACTTGGAACCGCCTAAAAGTGGTCACTATAGGCAGGTGATCTGTATACACAGGTAATTCATGCATTATACCTTGGGACTGCCTAAAAGTAGTCACTATAGGCAGGTGATCTTTATACACTGGAAAGCCATGCATTATGACTTGGAACCGCCTAAAAGTGGTCATTATAGGCAGGTGATCTTTATACACAGGTAATTCATGCATTATACCTTTGAACTGCCTAACAGTGGTCACTATAGGCAGGTGATCTTTATACACAGGGAACCCATGCATTATACCTTGGAACTGCCTAAATGTGGTCACTATAGGCAGGTGATCTTTATACACAGGTAATTCATGCATTATACCTTGGAACTGCCTAAAAGTGGTCACTATAGGCAGGTGGTCTTTAAACATAGGGAACCCATGCATTATACCTTGGAACTGCCTAAAATTGGTCGTTATAGGCAGGTGATCTTTATACACAGGGAACCCATTCATTATACGCATACCTTGGAACTGCCTAAAAGTGGTCACTATAGGCAGGTGGTCTTTATACACAGGTAACTCAGGCATTATACCTCGGAACTACCTAAAAGTGGTCACTATAGACAGGTGATCTTTATACACAGGGAACCCATTCATTATACCTTGGAACTGCCTAAAAGTAGTCACTAAAGGCAGGTGATCTTTATACACAGGTAATTCATGTATTATACCTTGGAACTGCCTAAAAGTGGTCACTATAGGCAGGTGAACTTTATACACAGGTAATTCATGCACTATACCTTGGAACTGCCTAAAAGTGGTCACTATAGGCAGGTGGTCTTTATACACAGGTAATTCAGGCATTATACCTTGGAACTGCTTAAAAGTGGTCACGATAGGCAGGTGATCTTTATACACAGGGAACCCATGCATTATACCTTGGAACTGCCTAAAAGTGGTCACTATAGGCAGGTGATCTTTATACACAGGTAATTCATGCATTATACCTTGGAACTGCCTAAAAGTGGTCACTATAGGCAGGTGATCTTTATACACGGGTAATTCATGCATTATACCTTGGGACTGCCTAAAAGTGGTCACTATAGGCAGGTGATCTTTATACACTGGAAACCCATGCATTATGACTTGGAACCGCCTAAAAGTGGTCACTATAGGCAGGTGATCTTTATACACTGGTAATTCATGCATTATACCTTGGAACTGCCTAAAAGTAGTCACTAAAGGCAGGTGATCTTTATACACAGGTAATTCATGCATTATACCTTGGAACTGCCTAAAAGTGGTCACTATAGGCAGGTGATTTTTATACACAGGTAATTCATGCATTATACTTTGGAACTGCCTAAAAGTGGTCACTATAGGCAGGTGATTTTTATACACAGGTAATTCATGCATTATACTTTGGAACTGCCTAAAAGTGGTCACTATAGGCAGGTGATCTTTATACACAGGGAACCCATGCATTATACCTTGGAACTGCCTAAAAGTGGTCACTATAGGCAGGTGATTTTTATACACAGGTAATTCATGCATTATACCTTGGGACTGCCTAAAAGTGGTCACTATAGCGAGGTGAACTTTATACACAGGGAACCCATGCATTATACCTTGGAACTGCCTAAAAGTGGTCACTATAGGCAGGTGATCTTTATACACAGGTAACTCATGCATTATACCTTGGAACTGCCTAAAAGTGGTCACTATAGGCAGGTGAACTTTATACAGAGGGAACCCATGCATTATACATTGGAACTGCCTTAAAGTGGTCACTATAGGCAGGTGGTCTTTATACACAGGTAACTCATGCATTATACGCATACCTTGGAACTGCCTAAACGTGGCCACTAAAGGCAGGTGATCTTTATACACAGGGAACCCATGCATTGTACCTTGGAACTGCCTAAATGTGGTCACTATAGGTAGGTGGTCTTTATTCACAGGTAACTCATGCATTATACCTTGGAACTGCCTAAAAGTGGTCACCATGGGCTGGTGGTCTTTCTACATAGGTAACTCATGCATTCTACCTTGGAACTGCCTAAAATTTGTCACTATAGGCAGGTGATCTTTATACACAGGGAACCCATTCATTATACCTTGGAACTGCCTAAAAGTGGTCACTATAGGCAGGTGGTCTTTATACACAGGTAACTCAGGCATTATACCTCGGAACTACCTAAAAGTGGTCACTATAGACAGGTGATCTTTATACACAGGGAACCCATTCATTATACCGTGGAACTGCCTAAAAGTAGTCACTAAAGGCAGGTGATCTTTATACACAGGTAATTCATGTATTATACCTTGGAACTGCCTAAAAGTGGTCACTATAGGCAGGTGATCTTTATACACAGGTAATTCATGCACTATACCTTGGAACTGCCTAAAAGTGGTCACTATAGGCAGGTGGTCTTTATACACAGGTAATTCAGGCATTATACCTTGGAACTGCTTAAAAGTGGTCACGATAGGCAGGTGATCTTTATACACAGGGAACCCATGCATTATACCTTGGAACTGCCTAAAAGTGGTCACAATAGGCATGTGATCTTTATACACAGGTAATTCATGCATTATACCTTGGAACTGCCTAAAAGTGGTCACTATAGGCAGGTGATCTTTATACACGGGTAATTCATGCATTATACCTTGGGACTGCCTAAAAGTGGTTACTATAGGCAGGTGATCTTTATACACTGGAAACCCATGCATTATGACTTGGAACCGCCTAAAAGTGGTCACTATAGGCAGGTGATCTTTATACACAGGTAATTCATGCATTATACCTTGGAACTGCCTAAAAGTAGTCACTAAAGGCAGGTGATCTTTATACACAGGTAATTCATGCATTATACCTTGGAACTGCCTAAAAGTGGTCACTATAGGCAGGTGATCTTTATACACAGGGAACCCATGCATTATACCTTGGAACTGCCTAAAAGTGGTCACTATAGGCAGGTGATCTTTATACACAGGTAATTCATGCATTATACCTTGGAACTGCCTAAAAGTGGTCACTATAGGGAGGTGAACTTTATACACAGGAAACCCATGCATTATACCTTGAAACTGCCTAAAAGTGGTCACTATAGGCAGGTGATCTTTATACACAGGTAATTCATGCATTATACCTTGGAACTGCCTAAAAGTGGTCACTATAGGCAGGTGATCTTTATACACGGGTAATTCATGCATTATACCTTGGGACTGCCTAAAAGTGGTTACTATAGACAGGTGATCTTTATACACTGGAAACCCATGCATTATGACTTGGAACCGCCTAAAAGTGGTCACTATAGGCAGGTGATCTTTATACACAGGTAATTCATGCATTATACCTTGGAACTGCCTAAAAGTAGTCACTAAAGGCAGGTGATCTTTATACACAGGTAATTCATGCATTATGCCGTGGAACTGCCTAAAAGTGGTCACTATAGGCAGGTGATCTTTATACACAGGTAACTCATGTATTATACCTTGGAATTGCCTAAAAGTGGTCACTATAGGCAGGTGAACTTTATACACAGGTAACTACCTTTAAACTGCCTAGAAGTGGTCACTATAGGCAGGTGATCTTTATACACAGGGAACCCATGCATTATACCTTGGAACTGCCTAAAAGTGGTCACTATAGGTAGGTATTCTTTATTCACAGGTAACTCGTGCATTATACTTTGGAACTGCCTAAAAGTGGTCACTATGGGCTGGTGGTCTTTCTACACAGGTAACTCATGCATTATACCTTGGAACTGCCTAAAATTGGTCACTATAGGCAGGTGATCTTTATACACAGGGAACCCATGCATTATACGTTGGAACTGCCTAAAAGTGGTCACTATAGGCAGGTGATCTTTATACACAGGTAATTCATGCATTATACCTTGGAACTGCCTTAAAGTGGTCACTATAGGCAGGTGAATTTTATACACAGGGAACCCATGCATTATACCTTGGAACTGCCTAAAAGTAGTCACTATAGGCAGGTGATCTTTATAGACAGGTAACTCATGCATTATACCTTGGAACTGCCTGAAAGTGGTCACTATAGGCATTTGATCTTTCTACACAGATAACTCATGCATTATACCTTGGAACTGCCTAAAATTGGTCACTATAGCCAGGTGATCTTTATACACAGAGAACCCATGCATTATACCTTGGAACTGCCTAAAAGTGGTCACTATAGGCAGGTCATCTTTATACACAGGTAATTCATGCATTATGCCGTGGAACTGCCTAAAAGTGGTCACTATAGGCAGGTGATCTTTATACACAGGTAACTCATGTATTATACCTTGGAATTGCCTAAAAGTGGTCACTATGGGCAGGTGAACTTTATACACAAGTAACTCATGCATTATACGCATACCTTTGAACTGCCTAGAAGTGGTCACTATAGGCAGGTGATCTTTATACACAGGGAACCCATGCATTATACCTTGGAACTGCCTAAAAGTGGTCACTATAGGTAGGTGTTCTTTATTCACAGGTAACTCGTGCATTATACCTTGGAACTGCCTAAAAGTGGTCACTATGGGCTGGTGGTCTTTCTACACAGGTAACTCATGCATTATACCTTGGAACTGCCTAAAATTGGTCACTATAGGCAGGTGATCTTTATACACAGGGAACCATGCATTATACCTTGGAACTGCCTAAAAGTGGTCACAATAGGCATGTGATCTTTATACACAGGTAATTCATGCATTATACCTTGGAACTGCCTAAAAGTGGTCACTATATGCAGGTGATCTTTATACACAGAGAACCCATGCATTATACCTTGGAACTGCCTAAAAGTAGTCACTATAGGCAGGTGATCTTTATACACAGGTAATTCACGCATTATACCTTGGAACTGCCTAAAAGTAGTCACTAAAGGCAGGTGATCTTTATACACAGGTAATTCATGCATTATACCTTGGAACTGCCTAAAAGTGGTCACTATAGGCAGGTGATTTTTATACACAGGTAATTCATGCATTATACTTTGGAACTGCCTAAAAGTGGTCACTATAGGCAGGTGATCTTTATACACAGGGAACCCATGCATTATACCTTGGAACTGCCTAAAAGTGGTCACTATAGGCAGGTGATCTTTATACACAGGTAATTCATGCATTATACCTTGGAACTGCCTAAAAGTGGTCACTATAGGGAGGTGAACTTTATACACAGGGAACCCATGCATTATACCTTGAAACTGCCTAAAAGTGGTCACTATAGGCAGGTGATCTTTATACACAGGTAATTCATGCATTATACCTTGGAACTGCCTAAAAGTGGTCACTATAGGCAGGTGATCTTTATACACGGGTAATTCATGCATTATACCTTGGGACTGCCAAAAAGTGGTTACTATAGGCAGGTGATCTTTATACACTGGAAACCCATGCATTATGACTTGGAACCGCCTAAAAGTGGTCACTATAGGCAGGTGATCTTTACACACAGGTAATTCATGCATTATACCTTGGAACTGCCTAAAAGTAGTCACTAAAGGCAGGTGATCTTTATACACAGGTAATTCATGCATTATGCCCGTGGAACTGCCTAAAAGTGGTCACTATAGGCAGGTGATCTTTATACACAGGTAACTCATGTATTATACCTTGGAATTGCCTAAAAGTGGTCACTATAGGCAGGTGAACTTTATACACAAGTAACTCATGCATTATACGCATACCTTTGAACTGCCTAGAAGTGGTCACTATAGGCAGGTGATCTTTATACACAGGGAACCCATGCATTATACCTTGGAACTGCCTAAAAGTGGTCACTATAGGTAGGTGTTCTTTATTCACAGGTAACTCGTGCATTATACCTTGGAACTGCCTAAAAGTGGTCACTATGGGCTGGTGGTCTTTCTACACAGGTAACTCATGCATTATACCTTGGAACTGCCTAAAATTGGTCACTATAGGCAGGTGATATTTATACACAGGGAACCCATGCATTATACCTCGGAACTGCCTAAAAGTGGTCACAATAGGCATGTGATCTTTATACACATGTAATTCATGCATTATACCTTGGAACTGCCTAAAAGTGGTCACTATAGGCAGGTGATTTTTATACACAGGGAACCCATGCATTATACCTTGGAACTGCCTAAAAGTGGTCACTATAGGCAGGTGATCTTTATACACAGGTAATTCATGCATTATACCTTGGAACTGCCTAAAAGTAGTCACTAAAGGCAGGTGATCTTTATACACAGGTAATTCATGCATTATACCTTGGAACTGCCTAAAAGTGGTCACTATAGGCAGGTGATTTTTATACACAGGTAATTCATGCATTATACTTTGGAACTGCCTAAAAGTGGTCACTATAGGCAGGTGATCTTTATACACAGGGAACCCATGCATTATACCTTGGAACTGCCTAAAAGTGGTCACTATAGGCAGGTGATCTTTATACACAGGTAATTCATGCATTATACCTTGGAACTGCCTAAAAGTGGTCACTATAGGGAGGTGAACTTTATACACAGGGAACCCATGCATTATACCTTGAAACTGCCTAAAAGTGGTTACTATAGGCAGGTGATCTTTATACACAGGTAATTCATGCATTATACCTTGGAACTGCCTAAAAGTGGTCACTATAGGCAGGTGATTTTTATACACAGGTAATTCATGCATTATACTTTGGAACTGCCTAAAAGTGGTCAATATAGGCAGGTGATCTTTATACACAGGGAACCCATGCATTATACCTTGGAACTGCCTAAAAGTGGTCACTATTGGCAGGTGATCTTTATACACAGGTAATTCATGCATTATACCTTGGAACTGCCTAAAAGTGGTCACTATAGGGAGGTGAACTTTATACACAGGGAACCTATGCATTATACCTTGGAACTGCCTAAAAGTGGTCACTATAGGCAGGTGATCTTTAAACACAGGGAACCCATGCATTATACCTTGGAACTGCGTAAAATTGGTCATTATAGGCAGGTGGTCTTTATACACAGGTAACTCATGCATTATACGCATACCTTGGTACTGCCTAAACGTGGTCACTATAGGCAGGTGATCTTTATACACAGGGAACCCATGCATTATACCTTGGAACTGCCTAAATGTGGTCACTATAGGTAGGTGGTCTTTATTCACAGGTAACTCATGCATTATACCTTGGAACTGCCTAAAAGTGGTCACTATGGGCTGTTGGTCTTTCTACATCGGTAACTCATGCATTCTACCTTGGAACTGCCTAAAATTGGTCACTATAGGCAGGTGATCTTTATACACAGGGAACCCATTCTTTATACCTTGGAACTGCCTAAAAGTGGTCACTATAGGCAGGTGATCTTTATACACAGGTAATTCATGCATTATACCTTGGAACTGCCTAAAAGTGGTCACTATAGGCAGGTGATCTTTATACACGGGTAATTCATGCATTATACCTTGGGACTGCCTAAAAGTGGATACTATAGGCAGGTGATCTTTATACACTGGAAACCCATGCATTATGACTTGGAACCCGCCTAAAAGTGGTCACTATAGGCAGGTGATCTGTATACACAGGTAATTCATGCATTATACCTTGGAACTGGCCTAAAGTGGTCACTATAGGCAGGTGATCTTTATACACAGGTAACTCATGTATTATACCTTGGAATTGCCTAAAAGTGGTCACTATAGGCAAGTGATCTTTATACACAGGTAACTCATGTATTATACCTTGGAATTGCCTAAAAGTGGTCACTATAGGCAGGTGAACTTCATACACAGGTAACTCATGCATTATACGCATACCTTGGAACTGCCTAAAAGTGGTCACTATAGGCAGGTGATCTTTATACACAGAGAACCCATGCATTATACCTTGGAACTGCCTAAAAGTGGTCACTATAGGTAGGTGTTCTTTATTCACAGGTAACTCGTGCATTATACCTTGGAACTGCCTAAAAGTGGTCACTATGGGCTGGTGGTCTTCCTACACAGGTAACTCATGCATTATACCTTGGAACTGCCTAAAATTGGTCACTATAGGCAGGTGATCTTTATACACAGGGAACCCATGCATTATACCTTGGAACTGCCTAAAAGTGGTCACAATAGGCATGTGATCTTTATACACAGGTAATTCATGCATTATACCTTGGAACTGCCTAAAAGTGGTCACTATAGGCAGGTGATCTTTATACACGGGTAATTCATGCATTATACCTTGGGACTGCCTAAAAGTGGTCACTATAGGCAGGTGATATTTATACACTGGAAACCCATGCATTTATGACTTGGAACCGCCTAAAAGTGGTCACTATAGGCAGGTGATCTCTATACACAGGTAATTCATGCATTATACCTTGGAACTGCCTAAAACTAGTCACTAAAGGCAGGTGATCTTTATACACAGGTAATTTATGCATTATACCTGGGAACTGCCTAAAAGTGGTCACTATAGGCAGGTGATTTTTATACACAGGTAATTCATGCATTATATCTTGGAACTGTCTAAAAGTGGTCACTATAGGCCGGTGATCTTTAAACAGAGGGAACCCATGCATTATACCTTGGAACTGCCTAAAAGTGGTCATTATAGGCAGGTGGTCTTTATACACAGGTAACTCATGCATTATACGCATACCTTGGAACTGCCTAAACGTGGTCACTATAGGCAGGTGATCTTTATACACAGGGAACCCATGCATTATACCTTGGAACTGCCTAAAAGTGGTCACTATGGGCTGGTGGTCTTTCTACATAGGTAACTCATGCATTTTACCTTGGAACTGCCTAAAATTGGTCACTATAGGCAGGTGATCTTTATACACAGGGAACCCATTCATTATACCTTGGAACTGCATAAAAGTGGTTACTATAGGCAGGTGGTCTTTATACACAGGTAACTCAGGCATTATATCTCGGAACTACCTAAAAGTGGTCACTATAGACAGGTGATCTTTATACACAGGGAACCCATTCATTATACCTTGGAACTGCCTAAAATTGGTAACTATAGGCAGGTGATCTTTATACACAGGGAACCCATGCATTATACCTTGGAACTGCCTAAAAGTGGTCACTATAGGCAGGTGATCTTTATACACGGGTAATTCATGCATTATACCTTGGGACTGCCTAAAAGTGGTCACTATAGGCAGGTGATCTTTTAAACACAGGGAACCCATGCATTATGACTTGGAACCGCCTAAAGTGGTCACTATAGGCAGGTGATCTCTATACACAGGTAATTCATGCATTATACCTTTGGAACTGTTAAAACTAGTCACTAAAGGCAGGTGATCTTTATACACAGGTAATTTATGCATTATACCTTGGAACTGCCTAAAAGTGGTCACTATAGGCAGGTGATTTTTATACACAGGTAATTCATGCATTATATCTTGGAACTGTCTAAAAGTGGTCTCTATAGGCAGGTGATCTTTAAACAGAGGGAACCCATGCATTATACCTTGGAACTGCCTAAAAGTGGTCATTATAGGCAGGTGGTCTTTATACACAGGTAACTCATGCATTATACGCATACCTTGGAACTGCCTAAACGTGGTCACTATAGGCAGGTGATCTTTATACACAGGGAACCCATGCATTATACTATGGAACTGCCTAAAAGTGGTCACTATGGGCTGGTGGTCTTTCTACATAGGTAACTCATGCATTTTACCTTGGAACTGCCTAAAATTGGTCACTATAGGCAGGTGATCTTTATACACAGGGAACCCATTCATTATACCTTGGAACTGCATAAAAGTGGTCACTATAGGCAGGTGGTCTTTATACACAGGTAACTCAGGCATTATACCTCGGAACTACCTAAAAGTGGTCACTATAGACAGGTGATCTTTATACACAGGGAACCCATTCATTATACCTTGGAACTGCCTAAAAGTGGTCACTATAGGCAGGTGATCTTTATACACAGATAATTCATGTATTATACCTTGGAACTGCCTAAAAGTGGTCACTATAGGCAGGTGAACTTTATACACAGGTAATTCATGCACTATACCTTGGATCTGCCTAAAAGTGGTCACTATTGGCAGGTAATCTTTATACACAGGTAATTCATGCATTATACCTTGGAACTGCCTTAAAGTGGTCACTATAGGCAGGTGAACTTTATACACAGGGAACCCATGCATTATACCTTGGAACTGCCTAAAAGTAGTCACTATAGGCAGGTGATCTTTATAGACAGGTAACTCATGCATTATACCTTGGAACTGCCTGAAAGTGGTCACTATAGGCATTTGATCTTTCTACACAGGTAACTCATGCATTATACCTTGGAACTGCCTAAAATTGGTCACTATAGCCAGGTGATCTTTATACACAGAGAACCCATGCATTATACCTTGGAACTGTCTAAAAGTGGTCACTATAGGCAGGTCATCTTTATACACAGGTAATTCATGCATTATGCCGTGGAACTGCCTAAAAGTGGTCACTATAGGCAGGTGATCTTTATACACAGGTAACTCATGTATTATACCTTGGAATTGCCTAAAAGTGGTCACTATAGGCAGGTGAACTTTATACACAGGTAACTCATGCATTATACGCATACCTTTGAACTGCCTAGAAGTGGTCACTATAGGCAGGTGATCTTTATACACAGGGAACCCATGCATTATACATTGGAACTGCCTAAAAGTGGTCACTATAGGTAGGTGTTCTTTATTCACAGGTAACTCGTGCATTATACCTTGGAACTGCCTAAAAGTGGTCACTATGGGCTGGTGGTCTTTCTACACAGGTAACTCATGCATTATACCTTGGAACTGCCTAAAATTGGTCACTATAGGCAGGTGATCTTTATACACAGGGAACCCATGCATTATACGTTGGAACTGCCTAAAAGTGGTCACTATAGGCAGGTGATCTTTATACACAGGTAATTCATGCATTATACCTTGGAACTGCCTTAAAGTGGTCACTATAGGCAGGTGAAATTTATACACAGGGAACCCATGCATTATACCTTGGAACTGTCTAAAAGTAGTCACTATAGGCAGGTGATCTTTATAGACAGGTAACTCATGCATTATACCTTGGAACTGCCTGAAAGTGGTCACTATAGGCATTTGATCTTTCTACACAGATAACTCATGCATTATAACTTGGAACTGCCTAAAATTGGTCACTATAGCCAGGTGATCTTTATACACAGAGAACCCATGCATTATACCTTGGAACTGCCTAAAAGTGGTCACTATAGGCAGGTCATCTTTATACACAGGTAACTCATGCATTATACCTTGGAACTGCCTAAAAGTGGTCACTATAGGCAGGTGAACTTTATACAGAGGGAACCCATGCATTATACCTTGGAACTGTCTAAAAGTGGTCACTATAGGCAGGTGATCTTTAAACACAGGGAACCCATGCATTATACCTTAGAACTGCCTAAAAGTGGTCACTATAGGCAGGTGATCTTTAAACACATGGAACCCATGCATTATACCCTGGAACTGCCTAAAAGTGGTCATTATAGGCAGGTGGTCTTTATAGACAGGTAACTCATGCATTATACCTTGGAACTGCCTGAAAGTGGTCACTATAGGCATTTGATCTTTCTACACAGGTAACTCATGCATTATACCTTGGAACTGCCTAAAATTGGTCACTATAGCCAGGTGATCTTTATACACAGAGAACCCATGCATTATACCTTGGAACTGTCTAAAAGTGGTCACTATAGGCAGGTCATCTTTATACACAGGTAATTCATGCATTATGCCGTGGAACTGCCTAAAAGTGGTCACTATAGGCAGGTGATCTTTATACACAGGTAACTCATGTATTATACCTTGGAATTGCCTAAAAGTGGTCACTATAGGCAGGTGAACTTTATACACAGGTAACTCATGCATTATACGCATACCTTTGAACTGCCTAGAAGTGGTCACTATAGGCAGGTGATCTTTATACACAGGGAACCCATGCATTATACATTGGAACTGCCTAAAAGTGGTCACTATAGGTAGGTGTTCTTTATTCACAGGTAACTCGTGCATTATACCTTGGAACTGCCTAAAAGTGGTCACTATGGGCTGGTGGTCTTTCTACACAGGTAACTCATGCATTATACCTTGGAACTGCCTAAAATTGGTCACTATAGGCAGGTGATCTTTATACACAGGGAACCCATGCATTATACCTTGGAACTGCCTAAAAGTGGTCACAATAGGCATGTGATCTTTATACACAGGTAATTCATGCATTATACCTTGGAACTGCCTAAAAGTGGTCACTATAGGCAGGTGATCTTTATACACGGGTAATTCATGCATTATACCTTGGGACTGCCTAAAAGTGGTTACTATAGGCAGGTGATCTTTATACACTGGAAACGCATGCATTATGACTTGGAACCGCCTAAAAGTGGTCACTATAGGCAGGTGATCTTTATACACAGGTAATTCATGCATTATACCTTGGAACTGCCTAAAAGTAGTCACTAAAGGCAGGTGATCTTTATACACAGGTAATTCATGCATTATACCTTGGAACTGCCTAAAAGTGGTCACTATAGGCAGGTGAACTTTATACAGAGGGAACCCATGCATTATACCTTGGAACTGTCTAAAAGTGGTCACTATAGGCAGGTGATCTTTAAACACAGGGAACCCATGCATTATACCTTAGAACTGCCTAAAAGTGGTCACTATAGGCAGGTGATCTTTAAACACAGGGAACCCATGCATTATACCTTGGAACTGCCTAAAAGTGGTCATTATAGGCAGGTGGTCTTTATACACAGGTAACTCATGCATTATATGCATACCTTGGAACTGCCTAAACGTGGTCACTATAGGCAGGTGATCTTTATACACAGGGAACCCATGCATTATACCTTGGAACTGCCTAAAAGTGGTCACTATAGGTAGGTGTTCTTTATTCACAGGTAACTCGTGCATTATACCTTGGAACTGCCTAAAAGTGGTCACTATGGGCTGGTGGTCTTTCTACACAGGTAACCCATGCATTATACCTTGTAACTGCCTAAAAGTGGTCACTATAGGCAGGTGATCTTTATACACAGGTAATTCATGCATTATACCTTGGAACTGCCTAAAAGTAGTCACTAAAAGCAGGTGATCTTTATACACAGGTAATTCATGCATTATACCTTGGAACTGCCTAAAAGTGGTCACTATAGGCAGGTGATTTTTATACACAGGTAATTCATGCATTATACTTTGGAACTGCCTAAAAGTGGTCACTATAGGCAGGTGATCTTTATACACAGGGAACCCATGCATTATACCTTGGAACTGCCTAAAAGTGGTCACTATAGGCAGGTGATCTTTATACACAGGTAATTCATGCATTATACCTTGGAACTGCCTAAAAGTGGTCACTATAGGGAGGTGAACTTTATACACAGGGAACCCATGCATTATACCTTGAAACTGCCTAAAAGTGGTCACTATAGGCAGGTGATCTTTATACACAGGTAATTCATGCATTATACCTTGGAACTGCCTAAAAGTAGTCACTAAAGGCAGGTGATCTTCATACACAGGTAATTCATGCATTATACCTTGGAACTGCCTAAAAGTGGTCACTATAGGCAGGTGATTTTTATACACAGGTAATTCATGCATTATACTTTGGAACTGCCTAAAAGTGGTCAATATAGGCAGGTGATCTTTATACACAGGGAACCCATGCATTATACCTTGGAACTGCCTAAAAGTGGTCACTATAGGCAGGTGATCTTTATACACAGGTAATTCATGCATTATACCTTGGAACTGCCTAAAAGTGGTCACTATAGGGAGGTGAACTTTATACACAGGGAACCCATGCATTATACCTTGAACTGCCTAAAAGTGGTCACTAAGCAGGTGATCTTTATACACAGGTAATTCATGCATTATACCTTGGAACTGCCTAAAAGTGGTCACTATAGGCAGGTGGTCTTTATACACAGGTAATTCAGGCATTATACCTTGGAACTGCTTAAAAGTGGTCACGATAGGCAGGTGATCTTTATACACAGGGAACCCATGCATTATACCTTGGAACTGCCTAAAAGTGGTCACAATAGGCATTTGATCTTTATACACAGGTAATTCATGCATTATATCTTGGAACTGCCTAAAAGTGGTCACTATAGGCAGGTGATCTTTATACACGGGTAATTCATGCATTATACCTTGGAACTGCCTAAAAGTGGTCACTATAGGCACGTGATCTTTATACACTGGAAACCCATGCATTATGACTTGGAACCGCCTAAAAGTGGTCACTATAGGCAGGTGATCTTTTTTACACAGGTAATTCATGCATTATACCTTGGAACTGCCTAAAAGTAGTCACTATAGGCAGGTGATCTTTATACACAGGTAACTCATGCATTATACCTTGGAACTGCCTAAAAGTGGTCACTATAGGCAGGTGAACTTTATACAGAGGGAACCCATGCATTATACCTTGGAACTGCCTAAAAGTGGTCACTATAGGCAGGTGATCTTTAAACACAGGGAACCCATGCATTATACCTTGGAACTGCCTAAAAGTGGTCATTATAGGCAGGTGGTCTTTATACACAGGTAACTCATGCATTATACGCATACCTTGGAACTGCCTAAACGTGGTCACTATAGGCAGGTGATCTTTATACACAGGTAACTCATGCATTATACGCATACCTTGGAACTGCCTAAACGTGGTCACTATAGGCAGGTGATCTTTATACACAGGGAACCCATGCATTATACCTTGGAACTGCCTAAAAGTGGTCACTATGGGCTGGTGGTCTTTCTACATAGGTAACTCACGCATTTTACCTTGGAACTGCCTAAAATTGGTCACTATAGGCAGGTGATCATTATACACAGGGAACCCATTCATTATACCTTGGAACTGCCTAAAAGTGGTCACTATAGGCAGGTGGTCTTTATACACAGGTAACTCAGGCATTATACCTCGGAACTACCTAAAAGTGGTCACTAAAGACAGGTGATCTTTATACACAGGGAACCCTTTCATTATACCTTGGAACTGCCTAAAAGTGGTCACTATAGGCAGGTGATCTTTATACACAGGTAATTCATGTATTATACCTTGGAACTGCCTAAAAGTGGTCACTATAGGCAGGTGATCTTTATACACAGGTAATTCATGCACTATACCTTGGAACTGCCTAAAAGTGGTCACTATAGGCAGGTGATATTTATTCACCGGGAACCCATGCATTATACGTTGGAACTGCCTAAAAGTGGTCACTATAGGCAGGTGATCTTTATACACAGGTAATTCATGCATTATACCTTGGAACTGCCTTAAAGTGGTCACTATAGGCAGGTGAACTTTATACACAGGGAACCCATGCATTATACCTTGGAACTGCCTAAAAGTAGTCACTATAGGCAGATGATCTTTATAGACAGGTAACTCATGCATTATACCTTGCAACTGCCTGAAAGTGGTCACTATAGGCATTTGATCTTTCTACACAGGTAACTCATGTATTATACCTTGGAACTGCCTAAAATTGGTCACTATAGCCAGGTGATCTTTATACACAGAGAACCCATGCATTATACCTTGGAACTGCCTAAAAGTGGTCACTATAGGCAGGTCATCTTTATACACAGGTAATTCATGCATTATGCCGTGGAACTGCCTAAAAGTGGTCACTATAGGCAGGTGATCTTTATACACAGGTAACTCATGTATTATACCTTGGAATTGCCTAAAAGTGGTCACTATAGGCAGGTGAACTTTATACACAGGTAACTCATTCATTATACGCATACCTTTGAACTGCCTAGAAGTGGTCACTATAGGCAGGTGATCTTTATACACAGGGAACCCATGCATTATACCTTGGAACTGCCTAAAAGTGGTCACTATAGGTAGGTGTTCTTTATTCACAGGTAACTCGTGCATTATACCTTGGAACTGCCTGAAAGTGGTCACTATGGGCTGGTGGTCTTTCTACACAGGTAACTCATGCATTATACCTTGGAACTGCCTAAAATTGGTCACTATAGGCAGGTGATCTTTATACACAGGGAACCCATGCATTATACGTTGGAACTGCCTAAAAGTGGTCACTATAGGCAGGTGATCTTTATACACAGGTAATTCATGCATTATACCTTGGAACTGCCTAAAAGTAGTCACTAAAGGCAGGTGATCTTTATACACAGGTAATTCATGCATTATACCTTGGAACTGCCTAAAAGTGGTCACTATAGGCAGGTGATTTTTATACACAGGTAATTCATGCATTATTCTTTGGAACTGCCTAAAAGTGGTCACTATAGGCAGGTGATCTTTATACACAGGGAACCCATGCATTATACCTTGGAACTGCCTAAAAGTGGTCACTATAGGCAGGCGATCTTTATACACAGGTAACTCATGCATTATACCTTGGAACTGCATAAAAGTGGTCACTATAGGCAGGTGAACTTTATACAGAGGGAACCCATGCATTATACCTTGGAACTGCCTAAAAGTGGTCACTATAGGCAGGTGATTTTTATACACAGGTAATTCATGCATTATACTTTGGAACTGCCTAAAAGTGGTCACTATAGGCGGGTGATCTTTATACACAGGGAACCCATGCATTATACCTTGGAACTGCCTAAAAGTGGTCACTATAGGCAGGTGATCTTTATACACAGGTAATTCATGCACTATACCTTGGAACTGCCTAAAAGTGGTCACTATAGGGAGGTGAACTTTATACACAGGGAACCCATACATTATACCTTGAAACTGCCTAAAATTGGTCACTATAGGCAGGTGATCTTTATACACAGGTAATTCATGCATTATACCTTGGAACTGCCTAAAAGTGGTCACTATAGGCAGGTGATCTTTATACACAGGTAATTCATGCATTATACTTGGGAACTGCCTAAAAGTGGTCACTATAGGCAGGTGATTTTTATACACAGGTAATTCATGCATTATACTTTGGAACTGCCTAAAAGTGGTCACTATAGGGAGGTGATCTTTATACACAGGGAACCCATGCATTATACCTTGGAACTGCCTAAAAGTGGTCACTATAGGCAGGTGATCTTTATACACAGGGAACCCATGCATTATACCTTGGAACTGCCTAAAAGTGGTCACTATAGGCAGGCGATCTTTATACACAGGTAACTCATGCATTATACCTTGGAACTGCATAAAAGTGGTCACTATAGGCAGGTGAACTTTATACAGAGGGAACCCATTCTTTATAGCTTGGAACTGCCTAAAAGTGGTCACTATAGGCAGGTGATCTTTATACACAGGGAACCCATGCATTATACGTTGGAACTGCCTAAAAGTGGTCACTATAGGCAGGTGATCTGTATACACAGGTAATTCATGTATTATACCTTGGAACTGCCTTAAAGTGGTCACTATAGGCAGGTGAACTTTATACACAGGGAACCCATGCATTATACCTTGGAACTGCCTAAAAGTAGTCACTATAGGCATTTGATATTTATACACAGGGAACCCATTTATTATACCTTGGAACTGCCTAAAAGTGGTCACTATAGGCAGGTGGTCTTC
>NW_003114629.1:0-24667 GCF_000003605.2 Saccoglossus kowalevskii | reverse complement strand
TCATGTATTGGGCGAATTAAAAATAAATTCAGTTTTTCGAATAACTTCACGTGTATTTGAAATATCAATTGTATTGCATCGTCTATCATTTCACGAATTTGTAATCGCTTTTATTAAAATTGAAATATTTTTGGAAGACATTTCAAACGTCTATATTAGCATTATGAATATATTTAATTGGTTATAATTTATAAATGTATATTTCAAACATCAGTGTTTGAATTGTGAATCATAATTACTACCTCGTGTGAGGATCGAACTCACGACCTTCAGATTATGAGACTGACGCGCTGCCTACTGCGCTAACGAGGCGGCGATGGCAATAACAATTCTTTGTATTGAGCGAATTTGAAATGAATTCAATTTTTCGAATAACTTCAGGTATATTTGAAATATCAATTGTTTTGCATCGTGTTTCATTTCACGAATTTGTAATCGCTTTTATTAAAATTGAAATATTTTTGGAAGACATTTAAAACGTCTATATTAGCATTATGAATATATTTAATTGGTTATAATTGTAAAAAATTATATTTCAAACATCACTGTTTGAATTGCGAATCATAATTACTGCCTCGTGTGAGGATCGAACTCACGACCTTCAGATTATGAGACTAACGCGCTGCCTACTGCGATAACAAGGCGGCGCTGACAATAACAATTCTTTGTATTGAGCGAATTTGAAATAAATTCAGTTTTTCAAATAACTTCAGGTATATTTGAAATATCAATTTTTTTGCATCGTGTTTCATTTCACGAATTTGCAATCGCTTATATTAAAATCGAAATATTTTTGGAAGACATTTAAAACGTCTATATTAGCATTATGAATATATTTAATTGGTTATAATTGTAAAAAATTATATTTCAAACATCACTGTTTGAATTGCGAATCATAATTACTGCCTCGTGTGAGGATCGAACTCACGACCTTCAGATTATGAGACTAACACGCTGCCTACTGCGCTAACAAGGCGGCGATGACAATAACAATTCTTTGTATTGAGCGAATTTGAAATAAATTCAGTTTTTCGAATAACTTCAGGTATATTTGAAATATCAATTGTTTTGCATCGTATTTCATTTCACGAATTTGTAATCGCTTATATTAAAATTGAAATATTTTTGGAAGACATTTAAAACGTCTGTATTAGTATTATGAACATATTTAATTGGTTATAATTGTAAAAATTATATTTCAAACAGCACTGTTTGAATTGCGAATCATAATTACTGCCTCGTGTGAGGATCGAACTCACGACCTTCAGATTATGAGACTGACGCGCTGCCTACTGCGCTAACGAGGCGGCGATGGCAATAACAATTCTTTGTATTGAGCGAATTTGAAATAAATTCAGTTTTTCGAATAACTTCAGGTATATTTGAAATATCAATTGTTTTGCATCGTATTTCATTTCACGAATTTGTAATCGCTTTTATTAAAATTGAAATATTTTTGGAAGACATTTCAAACGTCTATATTAGCATTATGAATATATTTAATTGGTTATAATTGTAAAAATTATATTTCAAACATCACTGTTTGAATTGTGAATCATAATTACTGCCTCGTGTGAGGATCGAACTCACGACCTTCAGATTACGAGACTGACGCGCTGCCTACTGCGCAAACAAGGCGGCGATGACAATAACAATTCTTTGTATTGAGCGAATTTGAAATAAATTCAGTTTTTCGAATAACTTCAGGTATATTTGAAATATCAATTGTTTTGCATCGTGTTTCATTTCACGAATTTGTAATCGCTTATATTAAAATTGAAATATTTTTGGAAGACATTTAAAACGTCTATATTAGCATTATGAATATATTTAATTGGTTATAATTGTAAAAAATTATATTTCAAACATCACTGTTTGAATTGCGAATCATAATTACTGCCTCGTGTGAGGATCGAACTCACGACCTTCAGATTATGAGACTGACGCGCTGCCTACTGCGCTAACGAGGCTGCGATGACAATAACAATTCTTTGTATTGAGCGAATTTGAAATAAATTCAGTTTTTCGAATAACTTCACGTATATTTGAAATATCAATTGTATTGCATCGTCTATCATTTCACGAATTTGTAATCGCTTTTATTAAAATTGAAATATTTTTGGAAGACATTTCAAACGTCTATATTAGCATAATCAATATATTTAATTGGTTATAATTGTAAAAATTATATTTCAAACATCACTGTTTGAATTGTGAATCATAATTACTGCCTCATGTGAGGATCGAACTCACGACCTTCAGATTATGAGACTGACGCGCTGCCTACTACGCTAACGAGGCGGCGATGACAATAACAATTCTTTGTATTGAGCGAATTTGAAATAAATTCAGTTTTTCGAATAACTTCAGGTATATTTGAAATATCAATTGTTTTGCATCGTGTTTCATTTCACGAATTTGTAATCGCTTATATTAAAATTGAAATATTTTTGGAAGACATTTCAAACGTCTATATTAGCATAATCAATATATTTAATTGGTTATAATTGTAAAAATTATATTTCAAACATCACTGTTTGAATTGTGAATCATAATTACTGCCTCATGTGAGGATCGAACTCACGACCTTCAGATTATGAGACTGACGCGCTGCCTACTGCGCTAACGAGGCGGCGATGACAATAACAATTCTTTGTATTGAGCGAATTTGAAATAAATTCAGTTTTTCGAATAACTTCAGGTATATTTGAAATATCAATTATTTTGCATTGTATTTCATTTCACGAATTTGTAATCGCTTTTATTAAAATTGAAATATTTTTGGAAGACATTTAAAACGTCTATATTAGCATTATGAATATATTTAATTGGTTATAATTTACAAAATCATATTTCAAACATCACTGTTTAAATTGTGAATCATAATTACTGCCTCGTGTGAGGATCGAACTCACGACCTTCAGATTATGAGACTGACGCGCTGCCTACTGCGCAAACAAGGCGGCGATGACAATAACAATTCTTTGTATTGAGCGAATTTGAAATAAATTCAGTTTTTCGAATAACTTCAGGTATATTTGAAATATCAATTGTTTTGCATCGTGTTTCATTTCACGAATTTGTAATCGCTTATATTGAAATTGAAATATTTTTGGAAGACATTTAAAACGTCTATATTAGCATTATGAATATATTTAATTGGTTATAATTGTAAAAAATTATATTTCAAACATCACTGTTTGAATTGCGAATCATAATTACTGCCTCGTGTGAGGATCGAACTCACGACCTTCAGATTATGAGACTGACGCGCTGCCTACTGCGCTAACGAGGCTGCGATGACAATAACAATTCTTTGTATTGAGCGAATTTGAAATAAATTCAGTTTTTCGAATAACTTCACGTATATTTGAAATATCAATTGTATTGCATCGTCTATCATTTCACGAATTTGTAATCGCTTTTATTAAAATTGAAATATTTTTGGAAGACATTTCAAACGTCTATATTAGCATAATCAATATATTTAATTGGTTATAATTGTAAAAATTATATTTCAAACATTAGTATTTGAATTGTGAATCATAATTACTGCCTCATGTGAGGATCGAACTCACGACCTTCAGATTATGAGACTGACGCGCTGCCTACTGCGCTAACGAGGCGGCGATGACAATAACAATTCTTTGTATTGAGCGAATTTGAAATAAATTCAGTTTTTCGAATAACTTCAGGTATATTTGAAATATCAATTGTTTTGCATCGTGTTTCATTTCACGAATTTGTAATCGCTTATATTAAAATTGAAATATTTTTGGAAGACATTTCAAACGTCTATATTAGCATTATGAATATATTTAATTGGTTATAATTGTAAAAATTATATTTCAAACATTAGTATTTGAATTGTGAATCATAATTACTGCCTCATGTGAGGATCGAACTCACGACCTTCAGATTATGAGACTGACGCGCTGCCTACTGCGCTAACGAGGCGGCGACGACAATACATAATTCTTTGTATTGGGCGAATTTAAAATATATTCAGTTTTTGGAATAACTTCACGTATATTTGAAATATCAATTGTATTGCATCGTCTATCATTTCACGAATTTGTAATCGCTTTTATTAAAATTGAAATATTTTTGGAAGACATTTCAAACGTCTATATTAGCATAATCAATATATTTAATTGGTTATAATTGTAAAAATTATATTTCAAACATCAGTGTTTGAATTGTGAATCATAATTACTGCCTCGTGTGAAGATCGAACTCACGACCTTCAGATTATGAGACTGACGTGCTGCCTACTGCGCTAACGAGGCGTCGACGACAATAATAATTCTTTGTATTGGGCGAATTGAAAATAAATTCAGTTTTTCGAATAACATCACGTATATTTGAAATATCAATTGTATTTCATCGTCTATCATTTCACGAATTTGTAATCGCTTTTATTAAAATTGAAATATTTTTGGAAGACATTTCAAACGTCTATATTAGCATAATCAATATATTTAATTGGTTATAATTGTAAAAATTATATTTCAAACATCAGTGTTTGAATTGTGAATCATAATTACTGCCTCGTGTGAGGATCGAACTCACGACCTTCAGATTATGAGACTAACGCGCTGCCTACTGCGCTAACGAGGCGGCGACGACAATACATAATTCTTTGTATTGAGCGAATTGAAAATAAATTCAGTTTTTCGAATAACTTCAGGTATATTTGAAATATCAATTGTATTTCATCGTCTATCATTTCACGAATTTGTAATCGCTTTTATTAAAATTGAAATATTTTTGGAAGACATTTAAAACTTCTATATTAGCATTATGAATATATTTAATTGGTTATAATTGTAAAAATTATATTTCAAACATCACTGTTTGAATTGTGAATCATAATTACTGCCTCATGTGAGGATCGAACTCACGACCTTCAGATTATGAGACTGACGCGCTGCCTACTGCGCTAACGAGGCGGCGATGACAATAACAATTCTTTGTATTGAGCGAATTTGAAATAAATTCAGTTTTCCGAATAACTTCAGGTATATTTGAAATATCAATTGTTTTGCATCGTATTTCATTTCAAGAATTTGTAATCGCTTATATTAAAATTGAAATATTTTTGGAAGACATTTAAAACGTCTATATTAGCATTATGAATATATTTAATTGGTTATAATTGTAAAAATTGTATTTCAAACATTAGTGTTTGAATTGTGAATCATAATTACTACCTCGTGTGAGGATCGAACTCACGAACTTCAGATTATGAGACTGACGCGCTGCCTACTGCGCTAACGAGGCGGCGATGACAATAACAATTCTTTGTATTGAGCGAATTTGAAATAAATTCAGTTTTCCGAATAACTTCAGGTATATTTGAAATATCAATTGTTTTGCATCGTATTTCATTTCAAGAATTTGTAATCGCTTATATTAAAATTGAAATATTTTTGGAAGACATTTAAAACGTCTATATTAGCATTATGAATATATTTAATTGGTTATAATTGTAAAAATTGTATTTCAAACATTAGTGTTTGAATTGTGAATCATAATTACTACCTCGTGTGAGGATCGAACTCACGAACTTCAGATTATGAGACTGACGCGCTGCCTACTGCGCTAACGAGGCGGCGATGGCAATAACAATTCTTTGTATTGAGCGAATTTGAAATAAATTCAGTTTTTCGAATAACTTCAGGTATATTTGAAATATCAATTGTTTTGCATCGTATTTCATTTCACGAATTTGTAATCGCTTTTATTAAAATTGAAATATTTTTGGAAGACATTTCAAACGTCTATATTAGCATTATGAATATATTTAATTGGTTATAATTGTAAAAATTATATTTCAAACATCACTGTTTGAATTGTGAATCATAATTACTGCCTCGTGTGAGGATCGAACTCACGACCTTCAGATTATGAGACTGACGCGCTGCCTACTGCGCTAACGAGGCGGCGATGACAATAACAATTCTTTGTATTGAGCGAATTTGAAATAAATTCAGTTTTTCGAATAACTTCAGGTATATTTGAAATATCAATTGTTTTGCATCGTATTTCATTTCACGAATTAGTAATCGCTTTTATTAAAATTGAAATATTTTTGGAAGACATTTAAAACGTCTATATTAGCATTATGAATATATTTAATTGGTTATAATTGTAAAAATTATATTTCAAACATTAGTATTTGAATTGTGAATCATAATTACTGCCTCGTGTGAGGATCGAACACACGACCTTCAGATTATGAGACTGACGCGCTGCCTACTGCGCTAACAAGTTGGCGATGACAATAACAATTCTTTGTATTGAGCGAATTTGAAATAAATTCAGTTTTTCGAATAACTTCAGGTATATTTGAAATATCAATTGTTTTGCATCGTATTTCATTTCACGAATTAGTAATCGCTTTTATTAAAATTGAAATATTTTTGGAAGACATTTAAAACGTCTATATTAGCATTATGAATATATTTAATTGGTTATAATTGTAAAAAATTATATTTCAAACATCACTGTTTGAATTGCGAATCATAATTACTGCCTCGTGTGAGGATCGAACTCACGACCTTCAGATTATGAGACTGACGCGCTGCCTACTGCGCTAACGAGGCGGCGACGACAAAACATAATTCTTTGTATTGGGCGAATTTAAAATATATTCAGTTTTTGGAATAACTTCACGTATATTTGAAATATCAATTGTATTGCATCGTCTATCATTTCACGAATTTGTAATCGCTTTTATTAAAATTGAAATATTTTTGGAAGACATTTCAAACGTCTATATTAGCATAATCAACATATTTAATTGGTTATAATTGTAAAAATTATATTTCAAACATTAGTGTTTGAATTGTGAATCATAATTACTGCCTCGTGTGAGGATCGAACTCACGACCTTCAGATTATGAGACTGGCGCGCTGCCTACTGCGCTAACGAGGCGGCGATGACAATAACAATTCTTTGTATTGAGCGAATTTGAAATAAATTCAGTTTTTCGAATAACTTCACGTATATTTGAAATATCAATTGTTTTGCATCGTGTTTCATTTCACGAATTTGTAATCGCTTATATTAAAATTGAAATATTTTTGGAAGACATTTCAAACGTCTATATTAGCATTATGAATATATTTAATTGGTTATAATTGTAAAAATTATATTTCAAACATCACTGTTTGAATTGTGAATCATAATTACTGCCTCGTGTGAGGATCGAACGCACGACCTTCAGATTATGAGACTAACGCGCTGCCTACTGCGATAACGAGGCGGCGACGATAATACATAATTCTTTGTATTGGGTGAATTTAAAATATATTCAGTTTTTGGAATAACTTCACGTATATTTGAAATATCAATTGTATTGCATCGTCTATCATTTCACGAATTTGTAATCGCTTTTATTAAAATTGAAATATTTTTGGAAGACATTTCAAACGTCTATATTAGCATAATCAACATATTTAATTGGTTATAATTGTAAAAATTATATTTCAAACATTAGTGTTTGAATTGTGAATCATAATTACTGCCTCGTGTGAGGATCGAACTCACGACCTTCAGATTATGAGACTAACGCGCTGCCTACTGCGCTAACGAGGCGGCGATGACAATAACAATTCTTTGTATTGAGCGAATTTGAAATAAATTCAGTTTTTCGAATAACTTCAGGTATATTTGAAATATCAATTGTTTTGCATCGTGTTTCATTTCACGAATTTGTAATCGCTTATATTAAAATTGAAATATTTTTGGAAGACATTTCAAACGTCTATATTAGCATTATGAATATATTTAATTGGTTATAATTGTAAAAATTATATTTCAAACATCACTGTTTGAATTGTGAATCATAATTACTACCTCGTGTGAGGATTGAACTCACGACCTTCAGATTATGAGACTGACGCGCTGCCTACTGCGCTAACGAGGCGGCGATGACAATAACAATTCTTTGTATTGAGCGAATTTGAAATAAATTCAGTTTTTCGAATAACTTCACGTATATTGAAATATCAATTGTATTGCATCGTCTATCATTTCACGAATTTGTAATCGCTTTTATTAAAATTGAAATATTTTTTGAAGACATTTCAAACGTCTATATTAGCATAATCAATATATTTAATTGGTTATAATTGTAAAAATTATATTTCAAACATTAGTGTTTGAATTGTGAATCATAATTACTGCCTCGTGTGAGGATCGAACTCACAAACTTCAGATTATGAGACTGACGCGCTGTCTACTGCGCTAACGAGGCGGCGATGACAATAACAATTCTTTGTATTGAGCGAATTTGAAATAAATTCAGTTTTTCGAATAACTTCAGGTATATTTGAAATATCAATTGTTTTGCATCGTATTTCATTTCACGAATTTGTAATCGCTTTTATTAAAATTGAAATATTTTTGGAAGACATTTAAAACGTCTATATTAGCATTATGAATATATTTAATTGGTTATAATTGTAAAAAATTATATTTCAAACATCACTGTTTGAATTGCGAATCATAATTACTGCCTCGTGTGAGGATCGAACTCACGACCTTCAGATTATGAGACTGACGCGCTGCCTACTGCGCTAACAAGGCGGCGATGACAATAACATTTCTTTGTATTGAGCGAATTTGAAATAAATTCAGTTTTTCGAATAACTTCAGGTATATTTGAAATATCAATTGTTTTGCATCGTATTTCATTTCACGAATTAGTAATCGCTTTTATTAAAATTGAAATATTTTTGGAAGACATTTAAAACGTCTATATTAGCATTATGAATATATTTAATTGGTTATAATTGTAAAAATTATATTTCAAACATTAGTGTTTGAATTGTGAATCATAATTACTGCCTCGTGTGAGGATCGAACTCACGACCTTCAGATTATGAGACTGACGCGCTGCCTACTGCGCTAACGAGGCGGCGATGACAATAACAATTCTTTGTATTGAGCGAATTTGAAATAAATTTAGTTTTTCGAATAACTTCAGGTATATTTGAAATATCAATTGTTTTGCATCGTATTTCATTTCACGAATTAGTAATCGCTTTTATTAAAATTGAAATATTTTTGGAAGACATTTAAAACGTCTATATTAGCATTATGAATATATTTAATTGGTTATAATTGTAAAAATTATATTTCAAACAGCACTGTTTGAATTGTGAATCATAATTACTGCCTCGTGTGAGGATCGAACTCGCAACCTTCAGATTATGAGACTGACGCGCTGCCTACTGCGCTAACGAGGCGGCGACGACAATACATAATTCTTTGTATTGGGCGAATTTAAAATATATTCAGTTTTTGGAATAACTTCAGGTATATTTGAAATATCAATTGTTTTGCATCGTGTTTCATTTCACGAATTTGTAATCGCTTATATTAAAATTGAAATATTTTTGGAAGACATTTCAAACGTCTATATTAGCATTATGAATATATTTAATTGGTTATAATTGTAAAAAATTATATTTCAAACATCACTGTTTGAATTGCGAATCATAATTACTGCCTCGTGTGAGGATCGAACTCACGACCTTCAGATTATGAGACTGACGCGCTGCCTACTGCGCTAACAAGGCGGCGATGACAATAACAATTCTTTGTATTGAGCGAATTTGAAATAAATTCAGTTTTTCGAATAACTTCAGGTATATTTGAAATATCAATTGTTTTGCATCGTATTTCATTTCACGAATTAGTAATCGCTTTTATTAAAATTGAAATATTTTTAGAAGACATTTAAAACGTCTATATTAGCATTATGAATATATTTAATTGGTTATAATTGTAAAAAATTATATTTCAAACATCACTGTTTGAATTGCGAATCATAATTACTGCCTCGTGTGAGGATCGAACTCACGACCTTCAGATTATGAGACTGACGCGCTGCCTACTGCGCTAACAAGGCGGCGATGACAATAACAATTCTTTGTATTGAGCGAATTTGAAATAAATTCAGTTTTTCGAATAACTTCAGGTATATTTGAAATATCAATTGTTTTGCATCGTATTTCATTTCACGAATTAGTAATCGCTTTTATTAAAATTGAAATATTTTTGGAAGACATTTCAAACGTCTATATTAGCATTATGAATATATTTAATTGGTTATAATTGTAAAAATTATATTTCAAACAGCACTGTTTGAATTGTGAATCATAATTACTGCCTCGTGTGAGGATCGAACTCACGACCTTCAGATTATGAGACTGACGCGCTGCCTACTGCGCTAACGAGGCGGCGACGACAAAACATAATTCTTTGTATTGGGCGAATTTAAAATATATTCAGTTTTTGGAATAACTTCACGTATATTTGAAATATCAATTGTATTGCATCGTCTATCATTTCACGAATTTGTAATCGCTTTTATTAAAATTGAAATATTTTTGGAAGACATTTCAAACGTCTATATTAGCATAATCAACATATTTAATTGGTTATAATTGTAAAAATTATATTTCAAACAGCACTGTTTGAATTGTGAATCATAATTACTGCCTCGTGTGAGGATCGAACTCACGACCTTCAGATTATGAGACTGACGCGCTGCCTACTGCGCTAACGAGGCGGCGACGACAATACATAATTCTTTGTATTGGGCGAATTTAAAATATATTCAGTTTTTGGAATAACTTCACGTATATTTGAAATATCAATTGTATTGCATCGTCTATCATTTCACGAATTTGTAATCGCTTTTATTAAAATTGAAATATTTTTGGAAGACATTTCAAACGTCTATATTAGCATAATCAATATATTTAATTGGTTATAATTGTAAAAATTATATTTCAAACATTAGTATTTGAATTGTGAATCATAATTACTGCCTCATGTGAGGATCGAACTCACGACCTTCAGATTATGAGACTGACGCGCTGCCTACTGCGCTAACGAGGCGGCGATGACAATAACAATTCTTTGTATTGAGCGAATTTGAAATAAATTCAGTTTTTCGAATAACTTCAGGTATATTTGAAATATCAATTGTTTTGCATCGTGTTTCATTTCACGAATTTGTAATCGCTTATATTAAAATTGAAATATTTTTGGAAGACATTTCAAACGTCTATATTAGCATTATGAATATATTTAATTGGTTATAATTGTAAAAATTATATTTCAAACAGCACTGTTTGAATTGTGAATCATAATTACTGCCTCGTGTGAGGATCGAACTCACGACCTTCAGATTATGAGACTGACGCGCTGCCTACTGCGCTAACGAGGCGGCGATGACAATAACAATTCTTTGTATTGAGCGAATTTGAAATAAATTCAGTTTTTCGAATAACTTCAGGTATATTTGAAATATCAATTGTTTTGCATCGTATTTCATTTCACGAATTTGTAATTGCTTTTATTAAAATTGAAATATTTTTGGAAGACATTTCAAACGTCTATATTAGCATTATGAATATATTTAATTGGTTATAATTTACAAAATCATATTTCAAACATCACTGTTTAAATTGTGAATCATAATTACTGCCTCGTGTGAGGATCGAACTCACGACCTTCAGATTATGAGACTGACGCGCTGCCTACTGCGCAAACAAGGCGGCGATGACAATAACAATTCTTTGTATTGAGCGAATTTAAAATATATTCAGTTTTTGGAATAACTTCAGGTATATTTGAAATATCAATTGTATTGCATCGTCTATCATTTCACGAATTTGTAATCGCTTTTATTAAAATTGAAATATTTTTGGAAGACATTTCAAACGTCTATATTAGCATAATCAATATATTTAATTGGTTATAATTGTAAAAATTATATTTCAAACATCACTGTTTGAATTGTGAATCATAATTACTGCCTCATGTGAGGATCGAACTCACGACCTTCAGATTATGAGACTGACGCGCTGCCTACTGCGCTAACGAGGCGGCGATGACAATAACAATTCTTTGTATTGAGCGAATTTGAAATAAATTCAGTTTTTCGAATAACTTCAGGTATATTTGAAATATCAATTGTTTTGCATCGTATTTCATTTCACGAATTTGTAATTGCTTTTATTAAAATTGAAATATTTTTGGAAGACATTTCAAACGTCTATATTAGCATTATGAATATATTTAATTGGTTATAATTTACAAAATCATATTTCAAACATCACTGTTTGAATTGTGAATCATAATTACTGCCTCGTGTGAGGATCGAACTCACGACCTTCAGATTATGAGACTGACGCGCTGCCTACTGCGCTAACGAGGCGGCGATGACAATGACAATTCTTTGTATTGAGCGAATTTGAAATAAATTCAGTTTTTCGAATAACTTCAGGTATATTTGAAATATCAATTGTTTTGCATCGTGTTTCATTTCACGAATTTGTAATCGCTTATATTAAAATTGAAATATTTTTGGAAGACATTTCAAACGTCTATATTAGCATTATGAATATATTTAATTGGTTATAATTGTAAAAAATTATATTTCAAACATCACTGTTTGAATTGCGAATCATAATTACTGCCTCGTGTGAGGATCGAACTCACGACCTTCAGATTATGAGACTGACGCGCTGCCTACTGCGCTAACGAGGCGGCGACGACAAAACATAATTCTTTGTATTGGGCGAATTTAAAATATATTCAGTTTTTGGAATAACTTCACGTATATTTGAAATATCAATTGTATTGCATCGTCTATCATTTCACGAATTTGTAATCGCTTTTATTAAAATTGAAATATTTTTGGAAGACATTTCAAACGTCTATATTAGCATAATCAACATATTTAATTGGTTATAATTGTAAAAATTATATTTCAAACATTAGTGTTTGAATTGTGAATCATAATTACTGCCTCGTGTGAGGATCGAACTCACGACCTTCAGATTATGAGACTGACGCGCTGCCTACTGCGCTAACGAGGCGGCGATGACAATGACAATTCTTTGTATTGAGCGAATTTGAAATAAATTCAGTTTTTCGAATAACTTCAGGTATATTTGAAATATCAATTGTTTTGCATCGTGTTTCATTTCACGAATTTGTAATCGCTTATATTAAAATTGAAATATTTTTGGAAGACATTTCAAACGTCTATATTAGCATTATGAATATATTTAATTGGTTATAATTGTAAAAAATTATATTTCAAACATCACTGTTTGAATTGCGAATCATAATTACTGCCTCGTGTGAGGATCGAACTCACGACCTTCAGATTATGAGACTGGCGCGCTGCCTACTGCGCTAACGAGGCGGCGATGACAATAACAATTCTTTGTATTGAGCGAATTTGAAATAAATTCAGTTTTTCGAATAACTTCACGTATATTTGAAATATCAATTGTATTGCATCGTCTATCATTTCACGAATTTGTAATCGCTTTTATTAAAATTGAAATATTTTTTGAAGACATTTCAAACGTCTATATTAGCATAATCAATATATTTAATTGGTTATAATTGTAAAAATTATATTTCAAACATTAGTGTTTGAATTGTGAATCATAATTACTGCCTCGTGTGAGGATCGAACTCACAAACTTCAGATTATGAGACTGACGCGCTGTCTACTGCGCTAACGAGGCGGCGATGACAATAACAATTCTTTGTATTGAGCGAATTTGAAATAAATTCAGTTTTTCGAATAACTTCAGGTATATTTGAAATATCAATTGTTTTGCATCGTATTTCATTTCACGAATTTGTAATCGCTTTTATTAAAATTGAAATATTTTTGGAAGACATTTAAAACGTCTATATTAGCATTATGAATATATTTAATTGGTTATAATTGTAAAAAATTATATTTCAAACATCACTGTTTGAATTGCGAATCATAATTACTGCCTCGTGTGAGGATCGAACTCACGACCTTCAGATTATGAGACTGACGCGCTGCCTACTGCGCAAACAAGGCGGCGATGACAATAACAATTCTTTGTATTGAGCGAATTTGAAATAAATTCAGTTTTTCGAATAACTTCAGGTATATTTGAAATATCAATTGTTTTGCATCGTGTTTCATTTCACGAATTTGTAATCGCTTATATTAAAATTGAAATATTTTTGGAAGACATTTCAAACGTCTATATTAGCATTATGAATATATTTAATTGGTTATAATTGTAAAAATTATATTTCAAACATCACCGTTTGAATTGTGAATCATAATTACTACCTCGTGTGAGGATTGAACTCACGACCTTCAGATTATGAGACTGACGCGCTGCCTACTGCGCTAACGAGGCGGCGATGACAATAACAATTCTTTGTATTGAGCGAATTTGAAATAAATTCAGTTTTTCGAATAACTTCACGTATATTTGAAATATCAATTGTATTGCATCGTCTATCATTTCACGAATTTGTAATCGCTTTTATTAAAATTGAAATATTTTTGGAAGACATTTCAAACGTCTATATTAGCATTATGAATATATTTAATTGGTTATAATTTACAAAATCATATTTCAAACATCACTGTTTAAATTGTGAATCATAATTACTGCCTCGTGTGAGGATCGAACTCACGACCTTCAGATTATGAGACTGACGCGTTGCCTACTGCGCAAACAAGGCGGCGATGACAATAACAATTCTTTGTATTGAGCGAATTTGAAATAAATTCAGTTTTTCGAATAACTTCACGTATATTTGAAATATCAATTGTATTGCATCGTCTATCATTTCACGAATTTGTAATCGCTTTTATTAAAATTGAAATATTTTTGGAAGACATTTCAAACGTCTATATTAGCATAATCAATATATTTAATTGGTTATAATTGTAAAAATTATATTTCGAACATTAGTATTTGAATTGTGAATCATAATTACTGCCTCGTGTGAGGATCGAACTCACGACATTCAGATTATGAGACTGACGCGCTGCCTACTGCGCTAACGAGGCGGCGATGTCAATAACAATTCTTTGTATTGAGCGAATTTGAAATAAATTCAGTTTTTCGAATAACTTCAGGTATATTTGAAATATCAATTGTTTTGCATCGTATTTCATTTCACGAATTTGTAATCGCTTTTATTAAAATTGAAATATTTTTGCAAGACATTTCAAACGTCTATATTAGCATTATGAATATATTTAATTGGTTATAATTGTAAAAATTATATTTCACACATCACTGTTTGAATTGTGAATCATAATTACTGCCTCGAGTGAGGATCGAACTCACGACCTTCAGATTATGAGACTAACGCGCTGCCTACTGAGCTAACAAGGCGGCGATGACAATAACAATTCTTTGTATTGAGCGAATTTGAAATAAATTCAGTTTTTCGAATAACTTCACGTATATTTGAAATATCAATTGTATTGCATCGTCTATCATTTCACGAATTTGTAATCGCTTTTATTAAAATTGAAATATTTTTGGAAGACATTTCAAACGTCTATATTAGCATTATGAATATATTTAATTGGTTGTAATTGTAAAAATTATATTTCAAACAGCACTGTTTGAATTGTGAATCATAATTACTGCCTCGTGTGACGATCGAACTCACTACCTTCAGATTATGAGACTGACGCGCTGCCTACTGCGCTAACGAGGCGGCGACGACAATACAAAATTCTTTGTATTGGGCGAATTTAAAATATATTCAGTTTTTGGAATAACTTCACGTATATTTGAAATATCAATTGTATTGCATCGTCTATCATTTCACGAATTTGTAATCGCTTACATTAAAATTGAAATATTTTTGGAAGACATTTAAAACGTCTATATTAGCATTATGAATATATTTAATTGGTTATAATTTTAAAAATTATATTTCAAACAGCACTGTTTGAATTGTGAATCATAATTACTGCCTCGTGTGAGGATCGAACTCACGACCTTCAGATTATGAGACTGACGCACTGCCTACTGCGCTAACGAGGCGGCGACGACAATAGATAATTCTTTGTATTGGGCGAATTTAAAATATATTCAGTTTTTGGAATAACTTCACGTATATTTGAAATATCAATTGTATTGCATCGTCTATCATTTCACGAATTTGTAATCGCTTTTATTAAAATTGAAATATTTTTGGAAGACATTTCAAACGTCTATATTAGCATAATCAATATATTTAATTGGTTATAATTGTAAAATTTATATTTCAAACATCACTGTTTGAATTGTGAATCATAATTACTGCCTCGTGTGAGGATCGAACTCACGACCTTCAGATTATGAGACTGACGTGCTGCCTACTGCGCTAACGAGGAGGCGATGACAATAACAATTCTTTGTATTGAGCGAATTTGAAATAAATTCAGTTTTTCGAATAACTTCAGGTATATTTGAAATATCAATTGTTTTGCATCGTGTTTCATTTCACGAATTTGTAATCGCTTTTATTAAAATTGAAATATTTTTGGAAGACATTTCAAACGTCTATATTAGCATTATGAATATATTTAATTGGTTATAATTGTAAAAATTATATTTCAAACAGCACTGTTTGAATTGTGAATCATAATTAATGCCTCGTGTGAGGATCGAACTCACGACCTTCAGATTATGAGACTGACGCGCTGCCTACTGCGCTAACGAGGCGGCGATAACAATAACAATTCTTGGTATTGGGAGAATTGAAAATAAATTCAGTTTTTCGAATAACTTCACGTATATTTGAAATATCAATTGTATTGCATCGTCTATCATTTCACGAATTTGTAATCGCTTTTATTAAAATTGAAATATTTTTGGAAGACATTTCAAACGTCTATATTAGCATTATGAATATATTTAATTGGTTATAATTTACAAAATTATATTTCAAACATCACTGTTTAAATTGTGAATAATAATTACTGCCTCGTGTGAGGATCGAACTCACGACCTTCAGATTATGGGCCTGACGCACTGCCTACTGCGCTAACGAGGCAGCGATGACAATAACAATTCTTTGTATTGAGCGAATTTGAAATAAATTCAGTTTTTCGAATAACTTCTGGTATATTTGAAATAACAATTGTTTTGCATCGTGTTTCATTTCACGAATTTGTAATCGCTTTTATTAAAATTGAAATATATTTGGAAGACATTTCAAACGTCTATATTAGCATTATGAATATATTTAATTGGTTATAATTGTAAAAATTATATTTCAAACATCACTGTTTGAATTGTGAATCATAATTACTGCCTTGTGTGAAGCTCGAACTCACGACCTTCAGATTATGAGACTGACGCGCTGCCTACTGCGCTAACGAGGCGGCGACGACAATACATACTTCTTTGTATTGGGCGAATTGAAAATAAATTCAGTTTTTCGAATAACTTCACGTATATTTGAAATATCAATTGTTTTGCATCGTGTTTCATTTCACGAATTTGTAATCGCTTATATTAAAATTGAAATATTTTTGGAAGACATTTAAAACGTCTATATTTGCATTATGAATATATTTAATTGGTTATAATTGTAAAAATTATATTTCAAACAGCACTGTTTGAATTGTGAATCATAATTACTTCCTCGTGTGGGGATCGAACTCACGACCTTCAGATTATGAGACTGACGCGCTGCCTACTGCGCTAACGAGGCGGCGATGACAATAACAATTCTTTGTATTGAGCGAATTTGAAATAAATTCAGTTTTTCGAATAACTTCAGGTATATTTGAAATATCAATTGTTTTGCATCGTGTTTCATTTCACGAATTTGTAATCGCTTACATTAAAATTGAAATATTTTTGGAAGACATTTAAAACGTCTATATTAGCATTATGAATATATTTAATTGGTTATAATTGTAAAAATTATATTTCAAACAGCACTGTTTGAATTGTGAATCATAATTACTGCCTCGTGTGAGGATCGAACTCACGACCTTGAGATTATGAGACTGACGCACTGCCTAATGCGCTAACGAGGCGGCGACGACAATACATAATTCTTTGTATTGGGCGAATTTAAAATAAATTCAGTTTTTCGAATAACTTCACGTATATTTGAAATATCAATTGCATTGCATCGTCTATCATTTCACGAATTTGTAATCGCTTTTATTAAAATTGAAATATTTTTGGAAGACATTTCAAACGTCTATATTAGCATTATGAATATATTTAATTGGTTATAATTTACAAAATCATATTTCAAACATCACTGTTTAAATTGTGAATCATAATTACTGCCTCGTGTGAGGATCGAACTCACGACCTTCAGATTATGAGACTGACGCGCTGCCTACTGCACAAACAAGGCGGCGATGACAATAACAATTCTTTGTATTGAGCGAATTTGAAATAAATTCAGTTTTTCGAATAACTTCAGGTATATTTGAAATATCAATTGTTTTGCATCGTGTTTCATTTCACGAATTTGTAATCGCTTATATTAAAATTGAAATATTTTTGGAAGACATTTAAAACGTCTATATTAGCATTATGAATATATTTAATTGGTTATAATTGTAAAAAATTATATTTCAAACATCACTGTTTGAATTGCGAATCATAATTACTGCCTCGTGTGAGGATCGAACTCACGACCTTCAGATTATGAGACTGACGCGCTGCCTACTGCGCTAACGATGCGGCGATGACAATAAAAATTCTTTGTATTGAGCGAATTTGAAATAAATGCAGTTTTTCGAATAACTTCAGGTATATTTGAAATATCAATTGTTTTGCATCGTATTTCATTTCACGAATTTGTAATCGCTTATATTAAAATTGAAATATTTTTGGAAGACATTTAAAACGTCTATATTAGCATTATGAATATATTTAATTGGTTATAATTGTAAAAATTATATTTCAAACATCACTGTTTGAATTGTGAATCATAATTACTGCCTCATGTGAGGATCGAACTCACGACCTTCAGATTATGAGACTGACGCGCTGCCTACTGCGCTAACGAGGCGGCGACGACAATACATAATTCTTTGTATTGGGCGAATTTAAAATATATTCAGTTTTTGGAATAACTTCACGTATATTTGAAATATCAATTGTATTGCATCGTCTATCGTTTCACGAATTTGTAATCGCTTTTATTAAAATTGAAATATTTTTGGAAGACATTTCAAACGTCTATATTAGCATAATCAATATATTTAATTGGTTATAATTGTAAAATTTATATTTCAAACATCACTGTTTGAATTGTGAATCATAATTACTGCCTCGTGTGAGGATCGAACTCACGACCTTCAGATTATGAGACTGACGCGCTGCCTACTGCGCTAACGAGAAGGCGATGAGAATAACAATTCTTTGTATTGAGCGAATTTGAAATAAATTCAGTTTTTCGAATAACTTCAGGTATATTTGAAATATCAATTGTTTTGCATCGTGTTTCATTTCACGAATTTGTAATCGCTTTTATTAAAATTGAAATATTTTTGGAAGACATTTCAAACGTCTATATTAGCATTATGAATATATTTAATTGGTTATAATTGTAAAAATTATATTTCAAACAGCACTGTTTGAATTGTGAATCATAATTACTGCCTCGTGTGAGGATCGAACTCACGACCTTCAGATTATGAGACTGACGCGCTGCCTACTGCGCTAACGAGGCGGCGATGACAATAACAATTCTTTGTATTGAGCGAATTTGAAATAAATTCAGTTTTTCGAATAACTTCAGGTATATTTGAAATATCAATTGTATTGCATCGTCTATCATTTCACGAATTTGTAATCGCTTTTATTAAAATTGAAATATTTTTGGAAGACATTTAAAACGTCTATATTAGCATTATGAATATATTTAATTGTTTATAATTGTAAAAAATTTATTTCAAACAGCACTGTTTGAATTGTGAATCATAATTACTGCCTTGTGTGAGGATCGAACTCACGACCTTCAGATTATGAGACTGACGCACTGCCTACTGCGCTAACGAGGCGGCGACGACAATACATAATTCTTTGTATTGGGCGAATTTAAAATATATTCAGTTTTTGGAATAACTTCACGTACATATGAAATATCAATTGTATTGCATCGTCTATCATTTCACGAATTTGTAATCGCTTTTATTAAAATTGAAATATTTTTGGAAGACATTTCAAACGTCTATATTAGCATAATCAATATATTTAATTGGTTATAATTGTAAAATTTATATTTCAAACATAACTGTTTGAATTATGAATCATAATTACTGCCTCGTGTGAGGATCGAACTCACGACCTTCAGATTATGAGACTGACGCACTGCCTACTGCGCTAACGAGGCGGCGACGACAATACATAATTCTTTGTATTGGGCGAATTGAAAATAAATTCAGTTTTTGGAATAACTTCACGTATATTTGAAATATCAATTGTATTGCATCGTCTATCATTTCACGAATTTGTAATCGCTTTTATTAAAATTGAAATATTTTTGGAAGACATTTCAAACGTCTATATTAGCATTATGAAATATTTAATTGGTTATAATTTACACAATTATATTTCAAACACCACTGTTTGGATTGTGAATCATAATTACTGCCTCGTGTGAGGATCGAACTCACGACCTTCAGATTATGAGACTGACGCGCTGCCTACTGCGCTAACGAGGCGGCGATGACAATAACAATTCTTTGTATTGAGCGAATTTGAAATAAAGTCAGTTTTTCGAATAACTTCAGGTATATTTGAATTATCAATTGTTTTGCATCGTGTTTCATTTCACGAATTTGTAATCGCTTTTATTAAAATTGAAATATTTTTGGAAGACATTTCAAACGTCTATATTAGCATAATCAATATATTTAATTGGTTATAATTGTAAAAATTATATTTCAAACATCAGTGTTTGAATTGTGAATCATAATTACTGCCTCGTGTGAGGATCAAACTCACGACCTTGGGATTATGAGACTGACGCGCTGCCTACTGCGCTAACGAGGCGGCGACGACAATACATAATTCTTTGTATTGGGCGAATTGAAAATAAATTCAGTTTTTCGAATAACTTCACGTATATTTGAAATATCAATTGTATTGCATCGTCTATCATTTCACGAATTTGTAATCGATTTATTAAAATTGAAATATTTTTGGAAGACATTTCAAACGTCTATGTTAGCATAATCAATATATTTAATTGGTTATAATTGTAAAATTTATATTTCAAACATCACTGTTTGAATTGTGAATCATAATTACTGCCTCATGTGGGAATCGAACTCACGACCTTTAGATTATGAGACTGACGCGCTGCCTACTGCGCTAACGAGGCGGCGATGACAAGAACAATTCTTTGTATTGAGCGAATTTGAAATAAATTCAGTTTTTTGAATAACTTCAGGTATATTTGAAATATCAATTGTTTTGCATCGTGTTTCATTTCACGAATTTGTAATCGCTTATATTAAAATTGAAATATTTTTGGAAGACATTTAAAACGTCTATATTAGCATTATGAATATATTTAATTGGTTATATTTGTAAAAATTATATTTCAAACATCACTGTTTGAATTGTGAATCATAATTACTGCCTCGTGTGAGGATCGAACTCACGACCTTCAGATTATGAGACTGACGCGCTGCCTACTGCGCTAACGAGTCGGCGACGACAATAATAATTCTTTGTATTGAGAGAATTGAAAATAAATTCAGTTTTTCGAATAACTTCACGTATATTTGAAATATAAATTGTATTGCATCGTCTATCATTTCACGAAATTGTAATCGCTTTTATTAAAATTGAAATATTTTTGGAAGACATTTCAAACGTCTATATGAGCATTATGAAATATTTAATTGGTTATAATTTACAAAATTATATTTCAAACACCACTGTTTGAATTGTGAATCATAATTACTGCCTCGTGTGAGGATCGAACTCACGACCTTCAGATTATGAGACTGACACGCTGCCTACTGCGCTAACGAGGCGGCGACGACAATAATAATTCTTTGTATTGGGAGAATTGAAAATAAATTCAGTTTTTCGAATAACTTCAGGTATATTTGAAATATCAATTGTTTTGCATCGTGTTTCATTTCACGAATTTGTAATCGCTTATATTAACATTGAAATATTTTTGGAAGACATTTAAAACGTCTATATTAGCATTATGAATATATTTAATTGGTTATAATTGTAAAAATTATATTTCAAACAGCACTGTTTGAATTGTGAATCATAATTACTGCCTCGTGTGAGGATCGAACTCACGACATTCAGATTATGAGACTGACGCGCTGCCTACTGTGCTAACGAGACGGCGATGACAATAAAAATTGTTTGTATTGAGCGAATTTGAAATAAATTCAGTTTTTCGAATAACTTCATGTATATTTGAAATATCAATTGTATTGCATCGTCTATCATTTCACGAATTTGTAATCGCTTTTATTAAAATTGAAATATTTTTGGAAGACATTTCAAACGTCTATATAAGCATTATGAATATATTTAATTGGTTATAATTGTAAAAATTATATTTCAAACACCACTGTTTGAATTGTGAATCATAATTACTGCCTCGTGTGAGGATCGAACTCACGACCTTCAGATTATGAGACTGACGCGCTGCCTACTGCGCTAACGAGGCAGCGATGACAATAACAATTCTTTGTATTGAGCGAATTTGAAATAAATTCAGTTTTTCGAATAACTTCAGGTATATTTGAAATATCAATTGTTTTGCATCGTGTTTCATTTCACGAATTTGTAATCGCTTTTATTAAAATTGAAATATTTTTGGAAGACATTTCAAACGTCTATATTAGCATTATGAATATATTTAATTGGTTATAATTGTAAAAATTATATTTCAAACAGCACTGTTTGAATTGTGAATCATAATTACTGCCTCGTGTGAGGATCGAACTCACGACCTTCAGATTATGAGACTGACGCGCTGCCTACTGCGCTAACGAGGCGGCGATGACAATACATAATTCTTTGTATTGGGCGAATTTAAAATATATTCAGTTTTTGGAATAACTTCACGTATATTTGAAATATCAATTGAATTGCATCGTCTATCATTTCACGAATTTGTAATCGCTTTTATTAAAATTCAAATATTTTTGGAAGACATTTCAAACGTCTATATTAGCATAATCAATATATTTAATTGGTTATAATTGTAAAAATTATATTTCAAACATCAGTGTTTGAATTGTGAATCATAATTACTGCCTCATGTGAGAATCGAACTCACGACCTTTAGATTATGAGACTGACGCGCTGCCTACTGCGCTAACGAGGCGGCGATGACAAGAACAACTCTTTGTATTGAGCGAATTTGAAATAAATTCAGTTTTTTGAATAACTTCAGGTATATTTGAAATATCAATTGTATTGCATCGTCTATCATTTCACGAAATTGTAATCGCTTTTATTAAAATTGAAATATTTTTGGAAGACATTTCAAACGTCTATATGAGCATTATGAAATATTTAATTGGTTATAATTTACAAAATTATATTTCAAACACCACTGTTTGAATTGTGAATCATAATTACTGCCTCGTGTGAGGTTCGAACTCACGACCTTCAGATTATGAGACTGACGCGCTGCCTACTGCGCTAACGAGGCGGCGATGACAATAACAATTCTTTGTATTGAGCGAATTTGAAATAAAGTCAGTTTTTCGAATAACTTCAGGTATATTTGAAATATCAATTGTTTTGCATCGTGTTTCATTTCACGAATTTGTAATCGCTTTTATTAAAATTGAAATATTTTTGGGAGGACATTTCAACGTCTATATTAGCATTATGATATATTTATTGGTTATAATTGTAAAAATTATATTTCAAACATCACTGTTTGAATTGTGAATCATAATTACTGCCTCGTGTGAGGATCGAACGCACGACTTCAGATTATGAGACTAACGCGCTGCTACTGCGATAACGAGGCGGCGACGATAATACATAATTCTTTGTATTGGGTGAATTTAAAATATATTCAGTTTTTGGAATAACTTCACGTATATTTGAAATATCAATTGTATTGCATCGTCTATCATTTCACGAATTTGTAATCGCTTTTATTAAAATTGAAATATTTTTGGAAGACATTTCAAACGTCTATATTAGCATAATCAACATATTTAATTGGTTATAATTGTAAAAATTATATTTCAAACATTAGTGTTTGAATTGTGAATCATAATTACTGCCTCGTGTGAGGATCGAACTCACGACCTTCAGATTATGAGACTGACGGGCTGCCTACTGCGCTAACGAGGCGGCGATGACAATAACAATTCTTTGTATTGAGCGAATTTGAAATAAATTCAGTTTTTCGAATAACTTCAGGTATATTTGAAATATCAATTGTTTTGCATCGTGTTTCATTTCACGAATTTGTAATCGCTTATATTAAAATTGAAATATTTTTGGAAGACATTTCAAACGTCTATATTAGCATTATGAATATATTTAATTGGTTATAATTGTAAAAATTATATTTCAAACATCACTGTTTGAATTGTGAATCATAATTACTACCTCGTGTGAGGATCGAACTCACGACCTTCAGATTATGAGACTGACGCGCTGCCTACTGCGCTAACGAGGCTTCGATGGCAATAACAATTCTTTGTATTGAGCGAATTTGAAATAAATTCAGTTTTTCGAATAACTTCACGTATATTTGAAATATCAATTGTATTGCATCGTCTATCATTTCACGAATTTGTAATCGCTTTTATTAAAATTGAAATATTTTTGGAAGACATTCAAACGTCTA
>NW_003114628.1:0-35700 GCF_000003605.2 Saccoglossus kowalevskii | reverse complement strand
CGTAACACGTAATCAGAACATGACTGGCTAGCCGTGCATCTGTATAGTGGATAGGACATTCCATTGTGACCGCAATAACCCAGGTTCGAATCCTGGTCTCGGCAGATTGTGCGATATGTATTTTTTTGTTGTTTTGAGTCGTATTTTGGGATTCTACTTTCAATTCTTTTCCAGGGTAACAGGTTAGCAAACATAATAACGCAGTCATCATAAACTGTAGATTAAATGCAAAATAAATGTACTATACTTATTCGTCGCTTACTGAGCATCACGTTATCCGAACATGACTCTAGCTAGCCGTGATCGTCTAGTGGTTAGGACATTGCGTTGTGCCCGCAATAACCCAGTTTCGAATCCTGGTCTCGGCAGATTGTGCTATATGTAGTTTTTGTTGTCTTGCGTCGTATTTTGCAATTCTACATTCAATTCCATTTCAGAGTGACAGGTTAGCAAACATAATTACGCAGTCATCATAAACTGTAGATTAAATGCAAGATCAATGCACTATACTTATTCGTCGCTTACTGAGTAGCACGTAATCCGAACATGACTCTAGCTAGCCGTGATCGTCTAGTGGTTAGGACATTGCGTTGTGGCCGCAATAACCCAGGTTCGAATCCTGGTCTCGGCAGATTGTGCGTTACGTCGTTGTTTTGTTATTTTGAGTCGTATTTTGGGATTCTACTTTCAATTCTTTTCCAGGGTAACAGGTTAGCAAACATAATAACGCAGTCATCATAAACTGTAGATTAAATGCAAAATAAATGCACTATACTTATTCGTCGCTTACTGAGCATCACGTTATCCAAACATGACTCTAGCTAGCCGTGATCGTCTAGTGGTTAGGACATTGCGTTGTGGCCGCAATAACCCAGGTTCGAATCCTGGTCTCGGCAGATTGTGCGTTATGTCGTTGTTTTGTTATTTTGAGTCGTATTTTGGGATTCTACTTTCAATTCTTTTCCAGGGTAACAGGTTAGCAAACATAATAACGCAGTCATCATAAACTGTAGATTAAATGCAAAATAAATGCACTATACTTATTCGTCGCTTACTGAGCATCACGTTATCCAAACATGACTCTAGCTAGCCGTGATCGTCTAGTGGTTAGGACATTGCGTTGTGGCCGCAATAACCCAGGTTCGAATCCTGGTCTCGGCAGATTGTGCGATATGTAGTTTTTGTTGTTTTGAGTCGTATTTTGGGATTCTACTTTCAATTCTTTTCCAGGGTAACAGGTTAGCAAACACAATAACGCAGTCATCATAAACTGTAGATTAAATGCAAAATACATGCACTATACTTATTCATCGCTTACTGAGCATCACGTTATCCGAACATGACTCTAGTTAGCCGTGATCGTCTAGTGGTTAGGACATTGTGTTGTGGCCGCAATAACCCAGGTTCGAATCCTGGTCTTGGCTGATTGTGCTATATGTAGTTTTTGTTGTTTTGCGTCGTATTTTGGGATTCTACATTCAATTTTACTTCCAGGGTAACAGGTTGGCAAACATAATCCCGCAGTCATCATAAACTGTAGATTAAATGGAAGATCAATGCACTATACTTATTCGTCGCTTACTGAGCATCACGTTATCCGAATATGACTCTAGCTAGCCGTGATCGTCTAGTGGTTAGGACATTGCGTTGTGGCCGCAATAACCCAGGTTCGAATCCTGGTCTTGGCAGATTGTGCTATATGTAGTTTTTGTTGTTTTGCGTCGTATTTTGGAATTCTACATTCAATTCCATTTCAGAGTGACAGGTTAGCAAACATAATCACGCAGTCATTATAAACTGTAGATTAAATGCAAGTTTAATGCACTATACTTAGTCGTCGCTTACTGAGCATCACGTTATCCGAACATGACTCTAGCTAGCCGTGATCGTCTAGTGGTTAGGATATTGCGTTGTGGCCGCAATAACCCAGGTTCGAATACTGGTCTCGGCAGATTGTGCGATATGTAGTTTTTGTTGTTTTGAGTCGTATTTTGAGATTCTACATTCAATTCCATTTCAGAGTAACAGGTTACGAATCATAATCACGCAGTCATTATAAACTGTAGATTAAATGCAAAATAAATGCACTATACTTATTCGTCGCTTACTGAGCATCACGTTATCCGAACATGACTCTAGCTAGCCGTAATCGTCTAGTGGTTAGGACATTGCGTTGTGGCCGCAATAACCCAGGTTCGAATCCTGGTCTCGGCAGATTGTGCGATATGTAGTTTTTGTTGTTTTGAGTCGTATTTTGGGATTCTACTTTCAATTCTTTTCCAGGTTAACATGTTAGCAAACATAATAACGCACTGCAGTCATCATAAACTGTAGATTAAATGCAAAATAAATGCACTATACTTATTCGTCGCTTACTGAGCATCACGTTATCCGAACATGACTCTAGCTAGCCGTGATCGTCTAGTGGTTAGGACATTGCGTTGTGCCCGCAATAACCCAGTTTCGAATCCTCGTCTCGGCAGATTGTGCTATATGTAGTTCTTGTTGTTTTGAGTCGTATTTTGGGATTCTACATTCAATTCCATTTCAGAGTAACAGGTTACGAAACATAATCACGCAGTCATTATAAACTGTAGATTAAATGCAAGTTTAATGCACTATACTTATTCGTCGCTTACTGAGTAGCACCTAATCCGAACATGACTTTAGCTAGCCGTGATCGTCTAGTGGATAGGACATTGCGTTGTGGCCGCAATAACCCAGGTTCGAATCCTGGTCTCGGCAGATTGTGCGATATGTAGTTTTTGTTGTTTTGAGTCGTATTTTGAGATTCTACATTCAATTCCATTTCAGAGTAACAGGTTACGAATCATAATCACGCAGTCATTATAAACTGTAGATTAAATGCAAGTTCAATGCACTATACTTATTCGTCGCTTACAGCGTAACACGTAATCAGAACATGACTGGCTAGCCGTGATCGTATAGTGGATAGGACATTCCATTGTGACCGCCATAACCCAGGTTCGAATCCTGGTCTCGGCAGATTGTGCGTTATGTCGTTGTTTTGAGTCGTATTTTGGGATTCTACCTTCAATTTGTTTCAAGGGTAACATGTTAGCAAACATGATCACGCAGTAATTATAAACTTCAGATTAAATGCAAGATCAATGCACTATACTTATTCGTCGCTTACTGAGTAGCACCTAATCAGGACATGACTGGCTAGCCGTGATCGTCTAGTGGATAGGACATTCCATTGTGACCGCAATAACCCAGGTTCGAATCCTGCTCTCGGCAGATTGTGCGATATGTATTTTTTTGTTGTTTTGAGTCGTATTTTGGGATTCTACTTTCAATTCTTTTCCAGGGTAACAGGTTAGCAAACATAATAACGCAGTCATCATAAACTGTAGATTAAATGCAAAATAAATGCACTATACTTATTCGTCGCTTACTGAGCATCACGTTATCCGAACATGACTCTAGCTAGCCGTGATCGTCTAGTGGTTAGGACATTGCGTTGTGCCCGCAATAACCCAGTTTCGAATCCCGGTCTCGGCAGATTGTGCTATATGTAGTTTTTGTTGTCTTGCGTCGTATTTTGCAATTCTACATTCAATTCCATTTCAGAGTGACAGGTTAGCAAACATAATTACGCAGTCATCATAAACTGTAGATTAAATGCAAGATCAATGCACTATACTTATTCGTCGCTTACTGAGTAGCACGTAATCCGAACATGACTCTAGCTAGCCGTGATCGTCTAGTGGTTAGGACATTGCGTTGTGGCCGCAATAACCCAGGTTCGAATTCTGGTCTCGGCAGATTGTGCTATATGTAGTTCTTGTTGTTTTGAGTCGTATTTTGGGATTCTACATTCAATTCCATTTCAGAGTAACAGGTTACGAAACATAATCACGCAGTCATTATAAACTGTAGATTAAATGCAAGTTTAATGCACTATACTTATTCGTCGCTTACTGAGTAGCACCTAATCCGAACATGACTTTAGCTAGCCGTGATCGTCTAGTGGATAGGACATTGCGTTGTGGCCGCAATAACCCAGGTTCGAATCCTGGTCTCGGCAGATTGTGCGATATGTAGTTTTTGTTGTTTTGAGTCGTATTTTGAGATTCTACATTCAATTCCATTTCAGAGTAACAGGTTACGAATCATAATCACGCAGTCATTATAAACTGTAGATTAAATGCAAGTTCAATGCACTATACTTATTCGTCGCTTACAGCGTAACACGTAATCAGAACATGACTGGCTAGCCGTGATCGTATAGTGGATAGGACATTCCATTGTGACCGCCATAACCCAGGTTCGAATCCTGGTCTCGACAGATTGTGCGTTATGTCGTTGTTTTGAGTCGTATTTGGGATTCTACCTTCAATTTGTTTCAAGGGTAACATGTTAGCAAACATAATCACGCAGTAATTATAAACTTCAGATTAAATGCAAGATCAATGCACGATACTTATTCGTCGCTTACTGAGTAGCACCTAATCAGGACATGACTGGCTAGCCGTGATCGTCTAGTGGATAGGATATTCCATTGTGACCGCAATAACCCAGGTTCGAATCCTGCTCTCGGCAGATTGTGCGATATGTATTTTTTTGTTGTTTTGAGTCGTATTTTGGGATTCTACTTTCAATTCTTTTCCAGGGTAACAGGTTAGCAAACATAATAACGCAGTCATCATAAACTGTAGATTAAATGCAAAATAAATGCACTATACTTATTCGTCGCTTACTGAGCATCACGTTATCCGAACATGACTCTAGCTAGCCGTGATCGTCTAGTGGTTAGGACATTGCGTTGTGCCCGCAATAACCCAGTTTCGAATCCCGGTCTCGGCAGATTGTGCTATATGTAGTTTTTGTTGTCTTGCGTAGTATTTTGCAATTCTACATTCAATTCCATTTCAGAGTGACAGGTTAGCAAACATAATTACGCAGTCATCATAAACTGTAGATTAAATGCAAGATCAATGCACTATACTTATTCGTCGCTTACTGAGTAGCACGTAATCCGAACATGATTCTAGCTAGCCGTGATCGTCTAGTGGTTAGGACATTGCGTTGTGGCCGCAATAACCCAGGTTCGAATCATGGTCTCGGCAGATTGTGCGTTATGTCGTTGTTTTGTTATTTTGAGTTGTATTTTGGGATTCTACTTTCAATTCTTTTCCAGGGTAACAGGTTAGCAAACATAATAACGCAGTCATCATAAACTGTAGATTAAATGCAAAATAAATGCATTCGAATCCTGGTCTCGGCATATTGTGCTATATGTAGTTTTTGTTGTTTTGCGTCGTATTTTGGGATTCTACATTCAATTTTACTTCCAGGGTAACAGGTTGGCAAACATAATCACGCAGTCATCATAAACTGTAGATTAAATGCAAGATCAATGCACTATACTTATTCGTCGCTTACTGTGTAGCACGTAATCCGAACATGACTCTAGCTAGCCGTGATCGTCTAGTGGTTAGGACATTGCGTTGTGCCCGCAGTAACCCAGGTTCGAATCCTGGTCTCGGCAGATTGTGCTATATGTAGTTTGTGTTGTTTTGCGTCGTATTTTGGGATTCTACATTCAATTTTACTTCCAGGGTAACAGGTTGGCAAACATAATCACGCAGTCATCATAAACTGTAGGTTAAATGCAAGATCAATGCACTATACTTATTCGTCACTTACTGAGTAGCACGTAATCCGAACATGACTCTAGCTAGCCGTGATCGTCTAGTGGTTAGGACATTGCGTTGTGGCCGCAATAACCCAGGTTCGAATCCTGGTCTCGGCAGATTGTGCTATATGTAGTTCTTGTTGTTTTGCGTCGTATTTTGGAATTCTGCATTCAATTTTACTTCCAGGGTAACAGGTTGGCAAACATAATCACGCAGTCATCATAAACTGTAGATTAAATGCAAGATCAATGCACTATACTTATTCGTCGCTTACTGAGTAGCACGTAATCCGAGCATGACTCTAGCTAGCCGTGATCGTCTAGTGGTTAGGACATTGCGTTGTGGCCGCAATAACCCAGGTTCGGATCCTGGTCTCGGCAGATTGTGCGTTATGTCGTTGTTTTGTTATTTTGAGTCGTATTTTGGAATTCTACTTTCAATTCTTTTCCAGGGTAACAGGTTAGCAAACATAATAACGCAGTCATCATAAACTGTAGATTAAATGCAAAATAAATGCACTATACTTATTCGTCGCTTACTGAGCATCACGTAATCCGAACATGACTCTAGCTAGCCGTGATCGTCTAGAGGTTAGGACATTGCGTTGTGGCCGCAATAACCCAGGTTCGAATCCTGGTCTCGGCAGATTGTGCGTTATGTCGTTGTTTTGAGTCGTATTTTGGGATTCTACATTCAATTCGTTTCAAGGGTAACAGGTTAGCAAACATAATCACGCAGTCATTATAAACTTCAGATTAAATGTAAGTTCAATGCACTATACTTATTCGTCGCTTACTGAGTAGCACCTAATCAGGACATGACTGGCTAGGCGTGATCGTCTAGTGGATAGGACATTCCATTGTGACCGCAATAACCCAGGTTCGAAGCCTGGTCTCGGCAGATTGTGCGTTATGTCGTTGTTTTGTTATTTTGAGTCGTATTTTGGGATTCTACTTTCAATTCCATTTCAGAGTGACAGGTTAGCAAACATAATTACGCAGTCATCATAAACTGTAGATTAAATGCAAGATCAATGCACTATACTTATTCGTCGCTTACTGAGTAGCACGTAATCCGAACATGACTCTAGCTAGCCGTGATCGTCTAGTGGTTAGGACATTGCGTTGTGGCCGCAATAACCCAGGTTCGAATCCTGGTCTCGGCAGATTGTGCGTTATGTCGTTGTTTTGTTATTTTGAGTCGTATTTTGGGATTCTACTTTCAATTCTTTTCCAGGGTAACAGGTTAGCAAACATAATAACGCAGTCATCATAAACTGTAGATTAAATGCAAAATAACTGCACTATACTTATTCGTCGCTTACTGAGTAGCACGTAATCCGAACATGACTCTAGATAGCCGTGATCGTCTAGTGGTTAGGACATTGCGTTGTGGCCGCAATAACCCAGGTTCGAATCCTGGTCTCGGCAGATTGTGCGATATGTAGTTTCTGTTGTTTTGAGTCGTATTTTGGGATTCTACTTTCAATTCTTTTCCAGGTTAACAGGTTAGCAAACATAATAACGCAGTCATCATAAACTGTAGATTAAATGCAAGATCAATGCACTATACTTATTCGTCGCTTACTGAGTAGCACGTAATCCGAGCATGACTCTAGCTAGCCGTGATCGTCTAGTGGTTAGGACATTGCGTTGTGGCCGCAATAACCCAGGTTCGGATCCTGGTCTCGGCAGATTGTGCGTTATGTCGTTGTTTTGTTATTTTGAGTCGTATTTTGGAATTCTACTTTCAATTCTTTTCCAGGGTAACAGGTTAGCAAACATAATAACGCAGTCATCATAAACTGTAGATTAAATGCAAAATAAATGCACTATACTTATTCGTCGCTTACTGAGCATCACGTAATCCGAACATGACTCTAGCTAGCCGTGATCGTCTAGAGGTTAGGACATTGCGTTGTGGCCGCAATAACCCAGGTTCGAATCCTGGTCTCGGCAGATTGTGCGTTATGTCGTTGTTTTGAGTCGTATTTTGGGATTCTACATTCAATTCGTTTCAAGGGTAACAGGTTAGCAAACATAATCACGCAGTCATTATAAACTTCAGATTAAATGTAAGATCAATGCACTATACTTATTCGTCGCTTACTGAGTAGCACCTAATCAGGACATGACTGGCTAGCCGTGATCGTCTAGTGGATAGGACATTCCATTGTGACCGCAATAACCCAGGTTCGAATCCTGGTCTCGGCAGATTGTGCGATATGTAGTTTTTGTTGTTTTGAGTCGTATTTTGAGATTCTACATTCAATTCCATTTCAGAGTAACAGGTTACGAATCATAATCACGCAGTCATTATAAACTGTAGATTAAATGCAAGTTCAATGCACTATACTTATTCGTCGCTTACAGCGTAACACGTAATCAGAACATGACTGGCTAGCCGTGATCGTATAGTGGATAGGACATTCCATTGTGACCGCAATAACCCATGTTCGAATACTGGTCTCGGCAGATTGTGCGTTGTTTTGAGTCGTATTTTGGGATTCTACATTCAATTCGTTTCAAGGGTAACAGGTTAGCAAACATAATCACGTAGTCATTATGAACTTCAGATTAAATGCAAGATCAATGCACTATACTTATTCGTCGCTTACTGAGTAGCACCTAATCAGGACATGACTGGCTAGCCGTGATCGTCTAGTGGTTAGGACATTGCGTTGTGGCCGCAATAACCCAGGTTCGAATCCTGGTCTCGGCAGATTGTGCTATATGTAGTTTTTGTTGTTTTGCGTCGTATTTTGGGATTCTACATTCAATTTTCCTTCCAGGGTAACAGGTTGGCAAACATAATCACGCAGTCATCATAAACTGTAGATTAAATGCAAGATCAATGCACTATACTTATTCGTCGCTTACTGTGTAGCACGTAATCCGAACATGACTCTAGCTAGCCGTGATCGTCTAGTGGTTAGGACATTGCGTTGTGCACGCAATAACCCAGGTTCGAATCCTGGTCTCGGCAGATTGTGCTATATGTAGTTTTTGTTGTTTTGCGTCATATTTTGGGATTCTACATTCAATTCCATTTCAGAGTAACAGGTTACGAAACGTAATCACGCAGTCATTATAAACTGTAGATTAAATGCAAGTTCAATGCACTATACTTATTCGTCGCTTACTGAGTAGCACCTAATCAGGACATGACTGGCTAGCCGTGATCGTCTAGTGGTTAGGACATTGCGTTGTGGCCGCAATAACCCAGGTTCGAATCCTGGTCTCGGCAGATTGTGCGTTATGTCGTTGTTTTGTTATTTTGAGTCGTATTTTGGGATTCTACTTTCAATTCTTTTCCAGGGTAACAGGTTAGCAAACATAATAACGCAGTCATCATAAACTGTAGATTAAATGCAAAATAAATGCACTATACTTATTCGTCGCTTACTGAGCATCACGTTATCCGAACATAACTCTAGCTATCCGTGATCGTCTAGTGGTTAGGTCATTGCGTTGTGGCCGCAATAACCCAGGTTCGAATCCTGGTCTCGGCAGATTGTGCTATATGTAGTTTTTGTTGTTTTGAGTCGTATTTTGAGATTCTACATTCAATTCCATTTCAGAGTAACAGGTTACGAATCATAATCACGCAGTCATTATAAACTGTAGATTAAATGCAAAATAAATGCACTATACTTATTCGTCGCTTACTGAGCATCACGTTATCCGAACATGACTCTAGCTAGCCGTGATCGTCTAGTGGTTAGGACATTGCGTTGTGGCCGCAATATCCCAGGTTCGAAGCCTGGTTTCGGCAGATTGTGCGATATGTAGTTTTTGTTGTTTTGAGTCGTATTTTGGGATTCTACTTTCAATTCTTTTCCAGGGTAACAGGTTAGCAAACATAATCACGCAGTCATTATAAACTGTAGATTAAATGCAAAATAAATGCACTATACTTATTCGTCGCTTACTGAGCATCACGTTATCCGAATATGACTCTAGCTAGCCGTGATCGTCTAGTGGTTAGGACATTGCGTTGTGGCCGCAATAACCCAGGTTCGAATCCTGGTCTCGGCAGATTGTGCTATATGTAGTTCTTGTTGTTTTGAGTCGTATTTTGGAATTCTACATTCAATTCCATTTCAGAGTAACAGGTTACGAATCATAATCACGCAGTCATTATAAACTGTAGATTAAATGCAAAATAAATGCACTATACTTATTCGTCGCTTACTGAGCATCTAACATGACTCTAGCTAGCCGTGATCGTCTAGTGGTTAGGACATTGCGTTGTGGCCGCAATATCCCAGGTTCGAAGCCTGGTTTCGGCAGATTGTGCGATATGTAGTTTTTGTTGTTTTGAGTCGTATTTTGGGATTCTACTTTCAATTCTTTTCCAGGGTAACAGGTTAGCAAACATAATCACGCAGTCATTATAAACTGTAGATTAAATGCAAAATAAATGCACTATACTTATTCGTCGCTTACTGAGCATCACGTTATCCGAACATGACTCTAGCTAGCCGTGATCGTCTAGTGGTTAGGACATTGCGTTGTGGCCGCAATAACCCAGGTTCGAATCCTGGTCTCGGCAGATTGTGCTATATGTAGTTCTTGTTGTTTTGAGTCGTATTTTGGAATTCTACATTCAATTCCATTTCAGAGTAACAGGTTACGAAACATAATCACGCAGTCATTATAAACTGTAGATTAAATGCAAGTTTAATGCACTATACTTAGTCGTCGCTTACTGAGTAGCACCTAATCCGAACATGACTCTAGCTAGCCGTGATCGTTTAGTGGTTAGGACATTGCGTTGTGGTCGCAATAACCCAGGTTCGAATCCTGGTCTCGGCAGATTGTGCGATATGTAGTTTTTGTTGTTTTGAGTCGTATTTTGAGATTCTACATTCAATTCCATTTCAGAGTAACAGGTTACGAATCATAATCACGCAGTCATTATAAACTGTAGATTAAATGCAAAATAAATGCACTATACTTATTCGTCGCTTACTGAGCATCACGTTATCCGAACATGACTCTAGCTAGCCGTGATCGTCTAGTGGTTAGGACATTGCGTTGTGGCCGCAATATCCCAGGTTCGAAGCCTGGTCTCGGCAGATTGTGCGATATGTAGTTTTTGTTGTTTTGAGTCGTATTTTGGGATTCTACTTTCAATTCTTTTCCAGGGTAACAGGTTAGCAAACATAATCACGCAGTCATTATAAACTGTAGATTAAATGCAAAATAAATGCACTATACTTATTCGTCGCTTACTGAGCATCACGTTATCCGAACATGACTCTAGCTAGCCGTGATCGTATAGTGGTTAGGACATTGCGTTGTGGCCGCAATAACCCAGGTTCGAATCCTGGTCTCGGCAGATTGTGCTATATGTAGTTTTTGTTGTTTTGCGTCATATTTTGGGATTCTACATTCAATTCCATTTCAGAGTAACAGGTTACGAAACGTAATCACGCAGTCATTATAAACTGTAGATTAAATGCAAGTTCAATGCACTATACTTATTCGTCGCTTACTGAGTAGCACCTAATCAGGACATGACTGGCTAGCCGTGATCGTCTAGTGGTTAGGACATTGCGTTGTGGCCGCAATAACCCAGGTTCGAATCCTGGTCTCGGCAGATTGTGCGTTATGTCGTTGTTTTGTTATTTTGAGTCGTATTTTGGGATTCTACTTTCAATTCTTTTCCAGGGTAACAGGTTAGCAAACATAATAACGCAGTCATCATAAACTGTAGATTAAATGCAAAATAAATGCACTATACTTATTCGTCGCTTACTGAGCATCACGTTATCCGAACATAACTCTAGCTAGCCGTGATCGTCTAGTGGTTAGGTCATTGCGTTGTGGCCGCAATAACCCAGGTTCGAATCCTGGTCTCGGCAGATTGTGCTATATGTAGTTTTTGTTGTTTTGAGTCGTATTTTGAGATTCTACATTCAATTCCATTTCAGAGTAACAGGTTACGAATCATAATCACGCAGTCATTATAAACTGTAGATTAAATGCAAAATAAATGCACTATACTTATTCGTCGCTTACTGAGCATCACGTTATCCGAACATGACTCTAGCTAGCCGTGATCGTCTAGTGGTTAGGACATTGCGTTGTGGCCGCAATATCCCAGGTTCGAAGCCTGGTTTCGGCAGATTGTGCGATATGTAGTTTTTGTTGTTTTGAGTCGTATTTTGGGATTCTACTTTCAATTCTTTTCCAGGGTAACAGGTTAGCAAACATAATCACGCAGTCATTATAAACTGTAGATTAAATGCAAAATAAATGCACTATACTTATTCGTCGCTTACTGAGCATCACGTTATCCGAACATGACTCTAGCTAGCCGTGATCGTCTAGTGGTTAGGACATTGCGTTGTGGCCGCAATAACCCAGGTTCGAATCCTGGTCTCGGCAGATTGTGCTATATGTAGTTCTTGTTGTTTTGAGTCGTATTTTGGAATTCTACATTCAATTCCATTTCAGAGTAACAGGTTACGAATCATAATCACGCAGTCATTATAAACTGTAGATTAAATGCAAAATAAATGCACTATACTTATTCGTCGCTTACTGAGCATCTAACATGACTCTAGCTAGCCGTGATCGTCTAGTGGTTAGGACATTGCGTTGTGGCCGCAATATCCCAGGTTCGAAGCCTGGTTTCGGCAGATTGTGCGATATGTAGTTTTTGTTGTTTTGAGTCGTATTTTGGGATTCTACTTTCAATTCTTTTCCAGGGTAACAGGTTAGCAAACATAATCACGCAGTCATTATAAACTGTAGATTAAATGCAAAATAAATGCACTATACTTATTCGTCGCTTACTGAGCATCACGTTATCCGAACATGACTCTAGCTAGCCGTGATCGTCTAGTGGTTAGGACATTGCGTTGTGGCCGCAATAACCCAGGTTCGAATCCTGGTCTCGGCAGATTGTGCTATATGTAGTTCTTGTTGTTTTGAGTCGTATTTTGGAATTCTACATTCAATTCCATTTCAGAGTAACAGGTTACGAAACATAATCACGCAGTCATTATAAACTGTAGATTAAATGCAAGTTTAATGCACTATACTTAGTCGTCGCTTACTGAGTAGCACCTAATCCGAACATGACTCTAGCTAGCCGTGATCGTCTAGTGGTTAGGACATTGCGTTGTGGCCGCAATAACCCAGGTTCGAATCCTGGTCTCGGCAGATTGTGCGATATGTAGTTTTTGTTGTTTTGAGTCGTATTTTGAGATTCTACATTCAATTCCATTTCAGAGTAACAGGTTACGAATCATAATCACGCAGTCATTATAAACTGTAGATTAAATGCAAAATAAATGCACTATACTTATTCGTCGCTTACTGAGCATCACGTTATCCGAACATGACTCTAGCTAGCCGTGATCGTCTAGTGGTTAGGACATTGCGTTGTGCCCGCAATAACCCAGTTTCGAATCCTGGTCTCGGCAGATTGTGCTATATGTAGTTTTTGTTGTTTTGCGTCGTATTTTGGAATTCTACATTCAATTCCATTTCAGAGTGACAGGTTGGCAAACATAATCCCGCAGTCATCATAAACTGTAGATTAAATGCAAGATCAATGCACTATACTTATTCGTCGCTTACTGAGTAGCACGTAATCCGAACATGACTCTAGCTAGCCGTGATCGTCTAGTGGTTAGGACATTGCGTTGTGGCCGCAATAACCCAGGTTCGAATCCTGGTCTCGGCAGATTGTGCTATATGTAGTTCTTGTTGTTTTGAGTCGTATTTTGGGATTCTACATTCAATTCCATTTCAGAGTAACAGGTTACGAAACATAATCACGCAGTCATTATAAACTGTAGATTAAATGCAAGTTTAATGCACTATACTTATTCGTCGCTTACTGAGTAGCACCTAATCCGAACATGACTCTAGCTAGCCGTGATCGTTTAGTGGTTAGGACATTGCGTTGTGGTCGCAACAACCCAGGCTCGAAGCCTGGTCTCGGCAGATTGTGCGATATGTAGTTTTGTGTTTGAGTCGTATTTTGGGATTCTACTTTCAATTCTTTTCCAGGGTAACAGGTTAGCAAACACAATCACGCAGTCATCATAAACTGTAGATTAAATGCAAAATACATGCACTATACTTATTCATCGCTTACTGAGCATCACGTTATCCGAACATGACTCTAGTTAGCTGTGATCGTCTAGTGGTTAGGACATTGTGTTATGGCCGCAAGAACACAGGTTTGAATCCTGGTCTCGGCAGATTGTGCGATATGTAGTTTTTGTTGTTTTGAGTCGTATTTTGAGATTCTACATTCAATTCCATTTCAGAGTAACAGGTTACGAATCATAATCACGCAGTCATTATAAACTGTAGATTAAATGCAAAATAAATGCACTATACTTATTCGTCGCTTACTGAGCATCACGTTATCCGAACATGACTCTAGCTAGCCGAGATCGTCTAGTGGTTAGGACATTGCGTTGTGGCCGCAATAACCCAGGTTCGAATCCTGGTCTCAGCACATTGTGCTATATGCAGTTTTTGTTGTTTTGCGTCGTATTTTGGGATTCTACATTCAATTTTACTTCCAGGGTAACAGGTTGGCAAACCTAATCACGCAGTCATCATAAACTGTAGATTAAATGGAAGATCAATGCACTATACTTATTCGTCGCTTACTGAGCATCACGTTATCCGAATATGACTCTAGCTAGCCGTGATCGTCTAGTGGTTAGGACATTGCGTTGTGGCCGCAATAACCCAGGTTCGAATCCTGGTCTCGGCAGATTGTGCTATATGTAGTTTTTGTTGTTTTGCGTCGTATTTTGGAATTCTACATTCAATTCCATTTCAGAGTGACAGGTTAGCAAACATAATCACGCAGTCATTATAAACTGTAGATTAAATGCAAGTTTAATGCACTATACTTAGTCGTCGCTTACTGAGCATCACGTTATCCGAACATGACTCTAGCTAGCCGTGATCGTCTAGTGGTTAGGATATTGCGTTGTGGCCGCAATAACCCAGGTTCGAATCCTGGTCTCGGCAGATTGTGCGATATGTAGTTTTTGTTGTTTTGAGTCGTATTTTGAGATTCTACATTCAATTCCATTTCAGAGTAACAGGTTACGAATCATAATCACGCAGTCATTATAAACTGTAGATTAAATGCAAAATAAATGCACTATACTTATTCGTCGCTTACTGAGCATCACGTTATCCGAACATGACTCTAGCTAGCCGTAATCGTCTAGTGGTTAGGACATTGCGTTGTGGCCGCAATAACCCAGGTTCGAATCCTGGTCTCGGCACATTGTGCTATATGTAGTTTTTGTTGTTTTGCGTCGTATTTTGGGATTCTACATTCAATTTTACTTCCAGGGTAACAGGTTGGCAAACATAATCACGCAGTCATCATAAACTGTAGATTAAATGCAAGATCAATGCACTATACTTATTCGTCGCTTACTGAGCATCACGTTATCCGAATATGACTCTAGCTAGCCGTGATCGTCTAGTGGTTAGGACATTGCATTGTGGCCGCAATAACCCAGGTTCGAATCCTGGTCTCGGCAGATTGTGCGATATGTAGTTTTTGTTGTTTTGAGTCGTATTTTGGGATTCTACTTTCAATTCTTTTCCAGGTTAACATGTTAGCAAACATAATAACGCACTGCAGTCATCATAAACTGTAGATTAAATGCAAAATAAATGCACTATACTTATTCGTCGCTTACTGAGCATCACGTTATCCGAACATGACTCTAGCTAGCCGTTATCGTCTAGTGGTTAGTGACATTGCGTTGTGCCCGCAATAACCCAGTTTCGAATCCTGGTCTCGGCAGATTGTGCTATATGTAGTTCTTGTTGTTTTGAGTCGTATTTTGGGATTCTACATACAATTCCATTTCAGAGTAACAGGTTACGAAACATAATCACGCAGTCATTATAAACTGTAGATTAAATGCAAGATCAATGCACTATACTTATTCGTCGCTTACTGAGTAGCACGTAATCCGAACCTGACTCTAGCTAGCCGTGATCGTCTAGTGGTTAGGACATTGCGTTGTGGCCGCAATAACCCAGGTTCGAATCCTGGTCTCGGCATATTGTGCGATATGTAGTTTTTGTTGTTTTGAGTCGTATTTTGAGATTCTACATTCAATTCCATTTCAGAGTAACAGGTTACGAATCATAATCACGCAGTCATTATAAACTGTAGATTAAATGCAAAATAAATGCACTATACTTATTCGTCGCTTACTGAGCATCACGTTATCCGAACATGACTCTAGCTAGCCGTAATCGTCTAGTGGTTAGGACATTGCGTTGTGGCCGCAATAACCCAGGTTCGAATCCTGGTCTCGGCACATTGTGCTATATGTAGTTTTTGTTGTTTTGCGTCGTATTTTGGGATTCTACATTCAATTTTACTTCCAGGGTAACAGGTTGGCAAACATAATCACGCAGTCATCATAAACTGTAGATTAAATGCAAGATCAATGCACTATACTTATTCGTCGCTTACTGAGCATCACGTTATCCGAATATGACTCTAGCTTGCCGTGATCGTCTAGTGGTTAGGACATTGCGTTGTGGCCGCAATAACCCAGGTTCGAATCCTGGTCTCGGCAGATTGTGCGATATGTAGTTTTTGTTGTTTTGAGTCGTATTTTGGGATTCTACTTTCAATTCTTTTCCAGGTTAACATGTTAGCAAACATAATAACGCACTGCAGTCATCATAAACTGTAGATTAAATGCAAAATAAATGCACTATACTTATTCGTCGCTTACTGAGCATCACGTTATCCGAACATGACTCTAGCTAGCCGTGATCGTCTAGTGGTTAGGACATTGTGTTGTGCCCGCAATAACCCAGTTTCGAATCCTGGTCTCGGCAGATTGTGCTATATGTAGTTCTTGTTGTTTTGCGTCGTATTTTGGAATTCTACATTCAATTCCATTTCAGAGTGACAGGTTAGCAAACATAATTACGCAGTCATCATAAACTGTAGATTAAATGCAAGTTCAATGCACTATACTTATTCGTCGCTTACTGAGTAGCACCTAATCAGGACATGACTAGCTAGCCGTGATCGTCTAGTGGATAGGACATTCCATTGTGGCCGCAATAACCCAGGTTCGAAGCCTGGTCTCGGCAGATTGTGCTATATGTAGTTTTTGTTGTTTTGCGTCGTATTTTGGGATTCTACATTCAATTTTACTTCCAGGGTAACAGGTTGGCAAACATAATCCCGCAGTCATCATAAACTGTATATTAAATGCAAGATCAATGCACTATACTTATTCGTCGCTTACTGAGTAGCACGCAATCCGAACATGACTCTAGCTAGCCGTGATCGTCTAGTGGTTAGGACATTGCGTTGTGGCCGCAATAACCCAGGTTCGAAACCTTGTCTCGGCGGATTGTGCTATATGTAGTTCTTGTTGTTTTGAGTCGTATTTTGGGATTCTACATTCAATTCCATTTCAGAGTAACAGGTTACGAAACATAATCACGCAGTCATTATAAACTGTAGATTAAATGCAAGTTTAATGCACTATACTTATTCGTCGCTTACTGAGTAGCACCTAATCCGAACATGACTTTAGCTAGCCGTGATCGTCTAGTGGATAGGACATTGCGTTGTGGCCGCAATAACCCAGGTACGAATCCTGGTCTCGGCAGATTGTGCGATATGTAGTTTTTGTTGTTTTGAGTCGTATTTTGAGATTCTACATTCAATTCCATTTCAGAGTAACAGGTTACGAATCATAATCACGCAGTCATTATAAACTGTAGATTAAATGCAAGTTCAATGCACTATACTTATTCGTCGCTTACAGCGTAACACGTAATCAGAACATGACTGGCTAGCCGTGATCGTATAGTGGATAGGACATTCCATTGTGACCGCAATAACCCAGGTTCGAATCCTGGTCTCGGCAGATTGTGCGATATGTATTTTTTTGTTGTTTTGAGTCGTATTTTGGGATTCTACTTTCAATTCTTTTCCAGGGTAACAGGTTAGCAAACATAATAACGCAGTCATCATAAACTGTAGATTAAATGGAAAATAAATGTACTATACTTATTCGTCGCTTACTGAGCATCACGTTATCCGAACATGACTCTAGCTAGCCGTGATCGTCTAGTGGTTAGGACATTGCGTTGTGCCCGCAATAACCCAGGTTCGAATCCTGGTCTCGACAGATTGTGCTATATGTAGTTTTTGTTGTCTTGCGTCGTATTTTGCAATTCTACATTCAATTCCATTTCAGAGTGACAGGTTAGCAAACATAATTACGCAGTCATCATAAACTGTAGATTAAATGCAAGATCAATGCACTATACTTATTCGTCGCTTACTGAGTAACACGTAATCCGAACATGACTCTAGCTAGCCGTGATCGTCTAGTGGTTAGGACATTGCGTTGTGGCCGCAATAACCCAGGTTCGAATCCTGGTCGCGGCAGATTGTGCGTTATGTCGTTGTTTTGAGTTGTATTTTGGGATTCTACCTTCAATTTGTTTCAAGGGTAACAGGTTAGCAAACATAATCACGCAGTAATTATGAACTTCAGATTAAATGCAAGATCAATGCACTATACTTATTCGTCGCTTACTGAGTAGCACCTAATCAGGACATGACTGGCTAGCCGTGATCGTCTAGTGGATAGGACATTCCATTGTGACCGCAATAACCCAGGTACGAATCCTGCTCTCGGCAGATTGTGCGATATGTATTTTTTTGTTGTTTTGAGTCGTATTTTGGGATTCTACTTTCAATTCTTTTCCAGGGTAACAGGTTAGCAAACATAATAACGCAGTCATCATAAACTGTAGATTAAATGCAAAATAAATGCACTATACTTATTCGTCGCTTACTGAGCATCACGTTATCCGAACATGACTCTAGCTAGCCGTGATCGTCTAGTGGTTAGGACATTGCGTTGTGCCCGCAATAACCCAGTTTCGAATCCTGGTCTCGGCAGATTGTGCTATATGTAGTTTTTGTTGTCTTGCGTCGTATTTTGCAATTCTACATTCAATTCCATTTCAGAGTGACAGGTTAGCAAACATAATTACGCAGTCATCATAAACTGTAGATTAAATGCAAGATCAATGCACTATACTTATTCGTCGCTTACTGAGTAGCTCGTAATCCGAACATGACTCTAGCTAGCCGTGATCGTCTAGTGGTTAGGACATTGCGTTGTGGCCGCAATAACCCAGGTTCGAATCCTGGTCTCGGCAGATTGTGCGTTACGTCGTTGTTTTGTTATTTTGAGTCGTATTTTGGGATTCTACTTTCAATTCTTTTCCAGGGTAACAGGTTAGCAAACATAATAACGCAGTCATCATAAACTGTAGATTAAATGCAAAATAAATGCACTATACTTATTCGTCGCTTACTGAGCATCACGTTATCCAAACATGACTCTAGCTAGCCGTGATCGTCTAGTGGTTAGGACATTGCGTTGTGGCCGCAATAACCCAGGTTCGAATCCTGGTCTCGGCAGATTGTGCGTTATGTCGTTGTTTTGAGTCGTATTTTGGGATTCTACATTCAATTCGTTTCAAGGGTAACAGGTTAGCAAACATAATACCGCAGTCATTATAAACTTCAGATTAAATGCAAGATCAATGCACTATACTTATTCGTCGCTTACTGAGTAGCACCTAATCAGGACATGACTGGCTAGCCGTGATCGTCTAGTGGATAGGACATTCCATTGTGACCGCAATAACCCAGGTTCGAATCCTGGTCTCGGCAGATTGTGCGATATGTAGTTTTTGTTGTTTTGAGTCGTATTTTGGAATTCTACTTTCAATTCTTTTCCATGGTAACAGGTTAGAAAACATAATAACGCAGTCATCATAAACTGTAGATTAAATGCAAGATCAATGCACTATACTTATTCGTAACTTACTGAGTAGCACGATATCCGAACATGACTCTAGCTAGCCGTGATCGTCTAGTGGTTAGGACATTGCGTTGTGCCCGCAATAACCCAGGTTCGAATCCTGGTCTCGGCAGATTGTGCTATATGTATTTTTTGTTGTTTTGCGTCATATTTTGGGATTCTACATTAAATTCCATTTCAGAGTAACAGGTTACGAAACGTAATCACGCAGTCATTATTATAAACTGTAGATTAAATGCAAGTTCAATGCACTATACTTATTCGTTGCTTACTGAGTAGCACCTAATCAGGACATGACTGGCTAGCCGTGATCGTCTAGTGGATAGGACATTCCATTGTGACCGCAACAACCCAGGCTCGAAGCCTGGTCTCGGCAGATTGTGCTATATGTAGTTTTTGTTGTTTTGCGTCGTATTTTGGGATTCTACATTCAATTTTACTTCCAGGGTAACAGGTTGGCAAACATAATCCCGCAGTCATCATAAACTGTAGATTAAATGCAAGATCAATGCACTATACTTATTCGTCGCTTACTGAGTAGCACGTAATCCGAACATGACTCTAGCTAGCCGTGATCGTCTAGTGGTTAGGACATTGCGTTGTGGCCGCAATAACCCAGGTTCGAATCCTGGTCTCGGCAGATTGTGCTATATGTAGTTCTTGTTGTTTTGAGTCGTATTTTGGGATTCTACATTCAATTCCATTACAGAGTAACAGGTTACGAAACATAATCACGCAGTCATTATAAACTGTAGATTAAATGCAAGTTTAATGCACTATACTTATTCGTCGCTTACTGAGTAGCACCTAATCCGAACATGACTTTAGCTAGCCGTGATCGTCTAGTGGATAGGACATTGCGTTGTGGCCGCAATAACCCAGGTACGAATCCTGGTCTCGGCAGATTGTGCGATATGTAGTTTTTGTTGTTTTGAGTCGTATTTTGAGATTCTACATTCAATTCCATTTCAGAGTAACAGGTTACGAATCATAATCACGCAGTCATTATAAACTGTAGATTAAATGCAAGTTCAATGCACTATACTTATTCGTCGCTTACAGCGTAACACGTAATCAGAACATGACTGGCTAGCCGTGATCGTATAGTGGATAGGACATTCCATTGTGACCGCAATAACCCAGGTTCGAATCCTGGTCTCGGCAGATTGTGCGATATGTATTTTTTTGTTGTTTTGAGTCGTATTTTGGGATTCTACTTTCAATTCTTTTCCAGGGTAACAGGTTAGCAAACATAATAACGCAGTCATCATAAACTGTAGATTAAATGCAAAATAAATGTACTATACTTATTCGTCGCTTACTGAGCATCACGTTATCCGAACATGACTCTAGCTAGCCGTGATCGTCTAGTGGTTAGGACATTGCGTTGTGCCCGCAATAACCCAGTTTCGAATCCTGGTCTCGGCAGATTGTGCTATATGTAGTTTTTGTTGTCTTGCGTCGTATTTTGCAATTCTACATTCATTCCATTTCAGAGTGACAGGTTAGCAAACATAATTACGCAGTCATCATAAACTCAGATAAATGCAAGATCAATGCACTATACTTATTCGTCGCTACTGAGTAGCACTAATCAGGACATGACTGGCTATCCGTGATCGTCTAGTGGTTAGGACATTGCGTTGTGGCCGCAATAACCCAGGTTCGAATCCTGAACTCGGCAGATTGTGCTATATGTAGTTTTTGTTGTTTTGCGTCGTATTTTGGGATTCTACATTCAATTTTACTTCCAGGGTAACAGGTTTGCAAACATAATAACGCAGTCATCATAAACTGTAGATTAAATGCAAAATAAATGCACTATACTTATTCGTCGCTTACTGAGCATCACGTTATACGAACATGACTCTAGCTAGCCGTGATCGTCTAGTGGTTAGGACATTGCGTTGTGCCCGCAATAACCCAGTTTCGAATCCTGGTCTCGGCAGATTGTGCTATATGTAGTTTTTGTTGTTTTGCGTCGTATTTTGGAATTCTACATTCAATTCCATTTCAGAGTGACAGGTTACGAATCATAATCACGCAGTCATTATAAACTGTAGTTTAAATGCAAGTTCAATGCACTATACTTATTCGTCGCTTACCGCGTAACACGTAATCAGAACATGACTGGCTTGTCGTGATCGTATAGTGGATAGGACATTCCATTGTGACCGCAATAACCCAGGTTCGAATCCTGGTCTCGGCAGATTGTGCGTTATGTCGTTGTTTTGAGTCGTATTTTGGGATTCTACATTCAATTCGTTTCAAGGGTAACAGGTTAGCAAACATAATCACGCAGTCATTATAAACTTCAGATTAAATGCAAGATCAATGCACTATACTTATTCGTCGCTTACTGAATAGCACGTAATCCGAACATGACTCTAGCTAGCCGTGATCGTCTAGTGGTTAGGACATTGCGTTGTGCCCGCAATAACCCAGGTTCAAATCCTGGTCTCGGCAGATTGTGCTATATGTAGTTTTTGTTGTTTTGCGTCGTATTTTGGGATTCTACATTCAATTTTACTTCCAGGGTAACAGGTTGGCAAACATAATCACGCAGTCATCATAAACTGTAGATTAAATGCACTATACTTATTCGTCGCTTACTGAGCATCACGTTATCCGAACAAGACTCTAGCTAGCCGTGATCGTCTAGTGGTTAGGACATTGCGTTGTGGCCGCAATAACCCAGGTTCGAATCCTGGTCTCGGCAGATTGTGCTATATGTAGTTTTTTTTGTTTTGCGTCGTATTTTGGGATTCTACATTCAATTTTACTTCCAGGGTAACAGGTTGGCAAACATAATCACGCAGTCATCATAAACTGTAGATTAAATGCAAGATCAATGCACTATACTTATTCGTCGCTTACTGTGTAGCACGTAATCCGAACATGACTCTAGCTAGCCGTGATCGTCTAGTGGTTAGGACATTGCGTTGTGCACGCAATAACCCAGGTTCGAATCCTGGTCTCGGCAGATTGTGCTATATGTAGTTTTTGTTGTTTTGCGTCGTATTTTGGAATTCTGCATTCAATTTTACTTCCAGGGTAACAGGTTGGCAAACATAATCACGCAGTCATCATAAACTGTAGATTAAATGCAAGATCAATGCGCTATACTTATTCGTCGCTTACTGAGTAGCACGTAATCCGAACATGAGCTAGCCGTGATCGTCTAGTGGTTAGGACATTGCGTTGTGGCCGCAATAACCCAGGTTCGAATCCTGAACTCGGCAGATTGTGCTATATGTAGTTCTTGTTGTTTTGCGTCGTATTTTGGAATTCTGCATTCAATTTTACTTCCAGGGTAACAGGTTGGCAAACATAATCACGCAGTCATCATAAACTGTAGATTAAATGCAAGATCAATGCACTATACTTATTCGTCGCTTACTGAGTAGCACGTAATCCGAACATGACTCTAGCTAGCCGTGATCGTCTAGTGGTTAGGACATTTCGTTGTGGCCGCAATAACCCAGGTTCGAATCCTGGTCTCGGCAGATTGTGCTATATGTAGTTCTTGTTGTTTTGAGTCGTATTTTGGGATTCTACATTCAATTCCATTTCAGAGTTACAGGTTACGAATCATAATCACGCAGTCATTATAAACTGTAGATTAAATGCAAGTTCAATGCACTATACTTATTCGTCGCTTACAGCGTAACACGTAATCAGAACATGACTGGCTAGCCGTGATCGTATAGTGGATAGGACATTCCATTGTGACCGCAATAACCCAGGTTCGAATCCTGGTCTCGGCAGATTGTACGTTATGTCGTTGTTTTGAGTCGTTTATTTTGGGATTCTACATTCAATTCGTTTCAAGGGTAAGAGGTTTCGAATCATAATCACGCAATCATTATAAACTGTAGATTAAATGCAAAATAAATGCACTATACTTATTCGTCGCTTACTGAGCATCACGTTATCCGAACATGACTCTAGCTAGCCGTAATCGTCTAGTGGTTAGGACATTGCGTTGTGGCCGCAATAACCCAGGTTCGAATCCTGGTCTCGGCACATTGTGCTATATGTAGTTCTTGTTGTTTTGAGTCGTATTTTGGGATTCTACATTCAATTTTACTTCCAGGGTAACAGGTTGGCAAACATAATCACGCAGTCATCATAAACTGTAGATTAAATGCAAGATCAATGCACTATACTTATTCGTCGCTTACTGAGCATCACGTTATCCGAATATGACTCTAGCTAGCCGTGATCGTCTAGTGGTTAGGACATTGCGTTGTGGCCGCAATAACCCAGGTTCGAATCCTGGTCTCGGCAGATTGTGCGATATGTAGTTTTTGTTGTTTTGAGTCGTATTTTGGGATTCTACTTTCAATTCTTTTCCAGGTTAACATGTTAGCAAACATAATAACGCACTGCAGTCATCATAAACTGAAGATTAAATGCAAAATAAATGCACTATACTTATTCGTCGCTTACTGAGCATCACGTTATCCGAACATGACTCTAGCTAGCCGTGATCGTCTAGTGGTTAGGACATTGCGTTGTGCCCGCAATAACCCAGTTTCGAATCCTGGTCTCGGCAGATTGTGCTATATGTAGTTTTTGTTGTTTTGCGTCGTATTTTGGAATTCTACATTCAATTCCATTTCAGAGTGACAGGTTGGCAAACATAATCCCGCAGTCATCATAAACTGTAGATTAAATGCAAGATCAATGCACTATACTTATTCGTCGCTTACTGAGTAGCACGTAATCCGAACATGACTCTAGCTAGCCGTGATCGTCTAGTGGTTAGGACATTGCGTTGTGGCCGCAATAACCCAGGTTCGAATCCTGGTCTCGGCAGATTGTGCTATATGTAGTTCTTGTTGTTTTGAGTCGTATTTTGGGATTCTACATTCAATTCCATTTCAGAGTAACAGGTTACGAAACATAATCACGCAGTCATTATAAACTGTAGATTAAATGCAAGTTTAATGCACTATACTTATTCGTCGCTTACTGAGTAGCACCTAATCCGAACATGACTCTAGCTAGCCGTGATCGTTTAGTGGTTAGGACATTGCGTTGTGGTCGCAACAACCCAGGCTCGAAGCCTGGTCTCGGCAGATTGTGCGATATGTAGTTTTTGTTGTTTTGAGTCGTATTTTGGGATTCTACTTTCAATTCTTTTCCAGGGTAACAGGTTAGCAAACACAATAACGCAGTCATCATAAACTGTAGATTAAATGCAAAATACATGCACTATACTTATTCATCGCTTACTGAGCATCACGTTATCCGAACATGACTCTAGTTAGCCGTGATCGTCTAGTGGTTAGGACATTGTGTTGTGGCCGCAATAACCCAGTTTCGAATCCTGGTCTTGGCTGATTGTGCTATATGTAGTTTTTGTTGTTTTGCGTCGTATTTTGGGATTCTACATTCAATTTTACTTCCAGGGTAACAGGTTGGCAAACATAATCCCGCAGTCATCATAAACTGTAGATTAAATGGAAGATCAATGCACTATACTTATTCGTCGCTTACTGAGCATCACGTTATGCGAATATGACTCTAGCTAGCCGTGATCGTCTAGTGGTTAGGACATTGCGTTGTGGCCGCAATAACCCAGGTTCGAATCCTGGTCTCGGCAGATTGTGCTATATGTAGTTTTTGTTGTTTTGCGTCGTATTTTGGAATTCTACATTCAATTCCATTTCAGAGTGACAGGTTAGCAAACATAATCACGCAGTCATTATAAACTGTAGATTAAATGCAAGTTTAATGCACTATACTTAGTCGTCGCTTACTGAGCATCACGTTATCCGAACATGACTCTAGCTAGCCGTGATCGTCTAGTGGTTAGGATATTGCGTTGTGGCCGCAATAACCCAGGTTCGAATCCTGGTCTCGGCAGATTGTGCGATATGTAGTTTTTGTTGTTTTGAGTCGTATTTTGAGATTCTACATTCAATTCCATTTCAGAGTAACAGGTTACGAATCATAATCACGCAGTCATTATAAACTGTAGATTAAATGCAAAATAAATGCACTATACTTATTCGTCGCTTACTGAGCATCACGTTATCCGAACATGACTCTAGCTAGCCGTAATCGTCTAGTGGTTAGGACATTGCGTTGTGGCCGCAATAACCCAGGTTCGAATCCTGGTCTCGGCAGATTGTGCGATATGTAGTTTTTGTTGTTTTGAGTCGTATTTTGGGATTCTACTTTCAATTCTTTTCCAGGTTAACATGTTAGCAAACATAATAACGCACTGCAGTCATCATAAACTGTAGATTAAATGCAAAATAAATGCACTATACTTATTCGTCGCTTACTGAGCATCACGTTATCCGAACATGACTCTAGCTAGCCGTGATCGTCTAGTGGTTAGGACATTGCGTTGTGCCCGCAATAACCCAGTTTCGAATCCTCGTCTCGGCAGATTGTGCTATATGTAGTTCTTGTTGTTTTGAGTCGTATTTTGGGATTCTACATTCAATTCCATTTCAGAGTAACAGGTTACGAAACATAATCACGCAGTCATTATAAACTGTAGATTAAATGCAAGATCAATGCACTATACTTATTCGTCGCTTACTGAGTAGCACGTAATCCGAACCTGACTCTAGCTAGCCGTGATCGTCTAGTGGTTAGGACATTGCGTTGTGGCCGCAATAACCCAGGTTCGAATCCTGGTCTCGGCATATTGTGCGATATGTAGTTTTTGTTGTTTTGAGTCGTATTTTGAGATTCTACATTCAATTCCATTTCAGAGTAACAGGTTACGAATCATAATCACGCAGTCATTATAAACTGTAGATTAAATGCAAAATAAATGCACTATACTTATTCGTCGCTTACTGAGCATCACGTTATCCGAACATGACTCTAGCTAGCCGTAATCGTCTAGTGGTTAGGACATTGCGTTGTGGCCGCAATAACCCATGTTCGAATCCTGGTCTCGGCACATTGTGCTATATGTAGTTTTTGTTGTTTTGCGTCGTATTTTGGGATTCTACATTCAATTTTACTTCCAGGGTAACAGGTTGGCAAACATAATCACGCAGTCATCATAAACTGTAGATTAAATGCAAGATCAATGCACTATACTTATTCGTCGCTTACTGAGCATCACGTTATCCGAATATGACTCTAGCTAGCCGTGATCGTCTAGTGGTTAGGACATTGCGTTGTGGCCGCAATAACCCAGGTTCGAATCCTGGTCTCGGCAGATTGTGCGATATGTAGTTTTTGTTGTTTTGAGTCGTATTTTGGGATTCTACTTTCAATTCTTTTCCAGGTTAACATGTTAGCAAACATAATAACGCACTGCAGTCATCATAAACTGTAGATTAAATGAAAAATAAATGCACTATACTTATTCGTCGCTTACTGAGCATCACGTTATCCGAACATGACTCTAGCTAGCCGTGATCGTCTAGTGGTTAGGACATTGTGTTGTGCCCGCAATAACCCAGTTTCGAATCCTGGTCTCGGCAGATTGTGCTATATGTAGTTCTTGTTGTTTTGCGTCGTATTTTGGAATTCTACATTCAATTCCATTTCAGAGTGACAGGTTAGCAAACATAATTACGCAGTCATCATAAACTGTAGATTAAATGCAAGTTCAATGCACTATACTTATTCGTCGCTTACTGAGTAGCACCTAATCAGGACATGACTGGCTAGCCGTGATCGTCTAGTGGATAGGACATTCCATTGTGGCCGCAATAACCCAGGTTCGAAGCCTGGTCTCGGCAGATTGTGCTATATGTAGTTTTTGTTGTTTTGCGTCGTATTTTGGGATTCTACATTCAATTTTACTTCCAGGGTAACAGGTTGGCAAACATAATCCCGCAGTCATCATAAACTGTAGATTAAATGCAAGATCAATGCACTATACTTATTCGTCGCTTACTGAGTAGCACGTAATCCGAACATGACTCTAGCTAGCCGTGATCGTCTAGTGGTTAGGACATTGCGTTGTGGCCGCAATAACCCAGGTTCGAATCCTGGTCTCGGCAGATTGTGCTATATGTAGTTCTTGTTGTTTTGAGTCGTATTTTGAGATTCTACATTCAATTCCATTTCAGAGTAACAGGTTACGAAACATAATCACGCAGTCATTATAAACTGTAGATTAAATGCAAGTTTAATGCACTATACTTATTCGTCGCTTACTGAGTAGCACCTAATCCGAACATGACTTTAGCTAGCCGTGATCGTCTAGTGGATAGGACATTGCGTTGTGGCCGCAATAACCCAGGTACGAATCCTGGTCTCGGCAGATTGTGCGATATGTAGTTTTTGTTGTTTTGAGTCGTATTTTGAGATTCTACATTCAATTCCATTTCAGAGTAACAGGTTACGAATCATAATCACGCAGTCATTATAAACTGTAGATTAAATGCAAGTTCAATGCACTATACTTATTCGTCGCTTACAGCGTAACACGTAATCAGAACATGACTGGCTAGCCGTGATCGTATAGTGGATAGGACATTCCATTGTGACCGCAATAACCCAGGTTCGAATCCTGGTCTCGGCAGATTGTGCGATATGTATTTTTTTGTTGTTTTGAGTCGTATTTTGGGATTCTACTTTCAATTCTTTTCCAGGGTAACAGGTTAGCAAACATAATAACGCAGTCATCATAAACTGTAGATTAAATGCAAAATAAATGCACTATACTTATTCGTCGCTTACTGAGCATCACGTTATCCGAACATGACTCTAGCTAGCCGTGATCGTCTAGTGGTTAGGACATTGCGTTGTGCCCGCAATAACCCAGTTTCGAATCCTGGTCTCGACAGATTGTGCTATATGTAGTTTTTGTTGTCTTGCGTCGTATTTTGCAATTCTACATTCAATTCCATTTCAGAGTGACAGGTTAGCAAACATAATTACGCAGTCATCATAAACTGTAGATTAAATGCAAGATCAATGCACTATACTTATTCGTCGCTTACTGAGTAACACGTAATCAGAACATGACTCTAGCTAGCCGTGATCGTCTAGTGGTTAGGACATTGCGTTGTGGCCGCAATAACCCAGGTTCGAATCCTAGTCTCGGCAGATTGTGCGTTATGTCGTTGTTTTGAGTTGTATTTTGGGATTCTACCTTCAATTTGTTTCAAGGGTAACAGGTTAGCAAACATAATCACGCAGTAATTATAAACTTCAGATTAAATGCAAGATCAATGCACTATACTTATTCGTCGCTTACTGAGTAGCACCTAATCAGGACATGACTGGCTAGCCGTGATCGTCTAGTGGATAGGACATTCCATTGTGACCGCAATAACCCAGGTACGAATCCTGCTCTCGGCAGATTGTGCGATATGTATTTTTTTGTTGTTTTGAGTCGTATTTTGGGATTCTACTTTCAATTCTTTTCCAGGGTAACAGGTTAGCAAACATAATAACGCAGTCATCATAAACTGTAGATTAAATGCAAAATAAATGCACTATACTTATTCGTCGCTTACTGAGCATCACGTTATCCGAACATGACTCTAGCTAGCCGTGATCGTCTAGTGGTTAGGACATTGCGTTGTGCCCGCAATAACCCAGTTTCGAATCCTGGTCTCGGCAGATTGTGCTATATGTAGTTTTTGTTGTCTTGCGTCGTATTTTGCAATTCTACATTCAATTCCATTTCAGAGTGACAGGTTAGCAAACATAATTACGCAGTCATCATAAACTGTAGATTAAATGCAAGATCAATGCACTATACTTATTCGTCGCTTACTGAGTAACACGTAATCCGAACATGACTCTAGCTAGCCGTGATCGTCTAGTGGTTAGGACATTGCGTTGTGGCCGCAATAACCCAGGTTCGAATCCTGGTCTCGGCAGATTGTGCGTTACGTCGTTGTTTTGTTATTTTGAGTCGTATTTTGGGATTCTACTTTCAATTCTTTTCCAGGGTAACAGGTTAGCAAACATAATAACGCAGTCATCATAAACTGTAGATTAAATGCAAAATAAATGCACTATACTTATTCGTCGCTTACTGAGCATCACGTTATCCAAACATGACTCTAGCTAGCCGTGATCGTCTAGTGGTTAGGACATTGCGTTGTGGCCGCAATAACCCCGGTTCGAATCCTGGTCTCGGCAGATTGTGCGTTATGTCGTTGTTTTGAGTCGTATTTTGGGATTCTACATTCAATTCGTTTCAAGGGTAACAGGTTAGCAAACATAATACCGCAGTCATTATAAACTTCAGATTAAATGCAAGATCAATGCACTATACTTATTCGTCGCTTACTGAGTAGCACCTAATCAGGACATGACTGGCTAGCCGTGATCGTCTAGTGGATAGGACATTCCATTGTGACCGCAATAACCCAGGTTCGAATCCTGGTCTCGGCAGATTGTGCGATATGTAGTTTTTGTTGTTTTGAGTCGTATTTTGGAATTCTACTTTCAATTCTTTTCCATGGTAACAGGTTAGAAAACATAATAACGCAGTCATCATAAACTGTAGATTAAATGCAAGATCAATGCACTATACTTATTCGTAACTTACTGAGTAGCACGATATCCGAACATGACTCTAGCTAGCCGTGATCGTCTAGTGGTTAGGACATTGCGTTGTGCCCGCAATAACCCAGTTTCGAATCCTGGTCTCGGCAGATTGTGCTATATGTAGTTTTTGTTGTTTTGCGTCGTATTTTGGAATTCTACATTCAATTCCATTTCAGAGTGACAGGTTAGCAAACATAATTACGCAGTCATCATAAACTGTAGATTAAATGCAAGATCAATGCACTATACTTATTCGTCGCTTACTGAGTAGCACGTAATCCGAACATGACTCTAGCTAGCCGTTATCGTCTAGTGGTTAGTACATTGCGTTGTGGCCGCAATAACCCAGGTTCGAATCCTGGTCTCGGCAGATTGTGCGTTATGTCGTTGTTTTGTTATTTTGAGTTGTATTTTGGGATTCTACTTTCAATTCTTTTCCAGGGTAACAGGTTAGCAAACATAATAACGCAGTCATCATAAACTGTAGATTAAATGCAAAATAAATGCACTATACTTATTCGTCGCTTACTGAGCATCACGTTATCCGAACATGACTCTAGGTAGCCGTGATCGTCTTGTGGTTAGGACATTGCGTTGTGGCCGCAATAACCCAGGTTCGAATCCTGGTCTCGGCAGAATGTGCTATATGTAGTTTTTGTTGTTTTGCGTCGTATTTTGGGATTCTACATTCAATTTTACTTCCAGGGTAACAGGTTGGCAAACATAATCACGCAGTCATCATAAACTGTAGATTAAATGCAAGATCAATGCACTATACTTATTCGTCGCTTACTGTGTAGCACGTAATCCGAACATGACTCTAGCTAGCCGTGATCGTCTAGTGGTTAGGACATTGCGTTGTGCCCGCAGTAACCCAGGTTCGAATCCTGGTCTCGGCAGATTGTGCTATATGTAGTTTGTGTTGTTTTGCGTCGTATTTTGGGATTCTACATTCAATTTTACTTCCAGGGTAACAGGTTGGCAAACATAATCACGCAGTCATCATAAACTGTAGGTTAAATGCAAGATCAATGCACTATACTTATTCGTCACTTACTGAGTAGCACGTAATCCGAACATGACTCTAGCTAGCCGTGATCGTCTAGTGGTTAGGACATTGCGTTGTGGCCGCAATAACCCAGGTTCGAATCCTGGTCTCGGCAGATTGTGCTATATGTAGTTCTTGTTGTTTTGCGTCGTATTTTGGAATTCTGCATTCAATTTTACTTCCAGGGTAACAGGTTGGCAAACATAATCACGCAGTCATCATAAACTGTAGATTAAATGCAAGATCAATGCACTATACTTATTCGTCGCTTACTGAGTAGCACGTAATCCGAACATGACTCTAGCTAGCCGTGATCGTCTAGTGGTTAGGACATTGCGTTGTGGCCGCAATAACCCAGGTTCGAATCCTGGTCTCGGCAGATTGTGCGTTATGTCGTTGTTTTGAGTCGTATTTTGGGATTCTACATTCAATTCGTTTCAAGGGTAACAGGTTAGCAAACATAATCACGCAGTCATTATAAACTTCAGATTAAATGCAAGATCAATGCACTATACTTATTCGTCGCTTACTGAGTAGCACCTAATCAGGACATGACTGGCTAGCCGTGATCGTCTAGTGGATAGGACATTCCATTGTGACCGCAATAACTCAGGTTCGAATCCTGGTCTCGGCAGATTGTGCGATATGTAGTTTTTGTTGTTTTGAGTCGTATTTCGGGATTCTACTTTCAATTCTTTTCCAGGGTAACAGGTTAGAAAACATAATAACGCAGTCATCATAAACTGTAGATTAAATGCAAAATAAATGCACTATACTTATTCGTCGCTTACTGAGCATCACGTTATACGAACATGACTCTAGCTAGCCGTGATCGTCTAGTGGTTAGGACATTGCGTTGTGCCCGCAATAACCCAGTTTCGAATCCTGTTCTCGGCAGATTGTGCTATATGTAGTTTTTGTTGTTTTGCGTCGTATTTTGGAATTCTACATTCAATTCCATTTCAGAGTGACAGGTTAGCAAACATAATTACGCAGTCATCATCAACTGTAGATTAAATGCAAGATCAATGCACTATACTTATTCGTCGCTTACTGAGTAGCACGTAATCCGAACATGACTCTAGCTAGCCGTGATCGTCTAGTGGTTAGGACATTGCGTTGTGGCCGCAATAACCCAGGTTCAAATCCTGGTCTCGGCAGATTGTGCGATATGTAGTTTTTGTTGTTTTGAGTCGTATTTTGAGATTCTACATTCAATTCCATTTCAGAGTAACAGGTTACGAATCATAATCACGCAGTCATTATAAACTGTAGATTAAATGCAAGTTCAATGCACTATACTTATTCGTCGCTTACAGCGTAACACGTAATCATAACATGACTGGCTAGCCGTGATCGTATAGTGGATAGGACATTCCATTGTGACCGCAATAACCCAGGTTCGAATCCTGTCTCGGCAGATTGTGCGTTATGTCGTTATTTTGAGTCGTATTTTGGGATTCTACATTCAATTCGTTTCAAGGTTACAGGTTAGCAAACATAATTCACGTAGTCATTATAAACTTCAGATTAAATGCAAATAAATGCACTATACTTTATTCGTCGCTTACTGAGCATCACGTTATCCGAACAAGACTCTAGCTAGCCGTGATCGTCTAGTGGTTAGGACATTGCGTTGTGGCCGCAATAACCCAGGTTCGAATCCTGGTCTCGGCAGATTGTGCTATATGTAGTTTTTTTTGTTTTGCGTCGTATTTTGGGATTCTACATTCAATTTTACTTCCAGGGTAACAGGTTGGCAAACATAATCACGCAGTCATCATAAACTGTAGATTAAATGCAAGATCAATGCACTATACTTATTCGTCGCTTACTGTGTAGCACGTAATCCGAACATGACTCTAGCTAGCCGTGATCGTCTAGTGGTTAGGACATTGCGTTGTGCACGCAATAACCCAGGTTCGAATCCTGGTCTCGGCAGATTGTGCTATATGTAGTTTTTGTTGTTTTGCGTCGTATTTTGGAATTCTGCATTCAATTTTACTTCCAGGGTAACAGGTTGGCAAACATAATCACGCAGTCATCATAAACTGTAGATTAAATGCAAGATCAATGCGCTATACTTATTCGTCGCTTACTGAGTAGCACGTAATCCGAACATGAGCTAGCCGTGATCGTCTAGTGGTTAGGACATTGCGTTGTGGCCGCAATAACCCAGGTTCGAATCCTGGTCTCGGCAGATTGTGCTATATGTAGTTCTTGTTGTTTTGCGTCGTATTTTGGAATTCTGCATTCAATTTTACTTCCAGGGTAACAGGTTGGCAAACATAATCACGCAGTCATCATAAACTGTAGATTAAATGCAAGATCAATGCACTATACTTATTCGTCGCTTACTGAGTAGCACGTAATCCGAACATGACTCTAGCTAGCCGTGATCGTCTAGTGGTTAGGACATTTCGTTGTGGCCGCAATAACCCAGGTTCGAATCCTGGTCTCGGCAGATTGTGCTATATGTAGTTCTTGTTGTTTTGAGTCGTATTTTGGGATTCTACATTCAATTCCATTTCAGAGTTACAGGTTACGAATCATAATCACGCAGTCATTATAAACTGTAGATTAAATGCAAGTTCAATGCACTATACTTATTCGTCGCTTACAGCGTAACACGTAATCAGAACATGACTGGCTAGCCGTGATCGTATAGTGGATAGGACATTCCATTGTGACCGCAATAACCCAGGTTCGAATCCTGGTCTCGGCAGATTGTACGTTATGTCGTTGTTTTGAGTCGTTTATTTTGGGATTCTACATTCAATTCGTTTCAAGGGTAAGAGGTTACGAATCATAATCACGCAATCATTATAAACTGTAGATTAAATGCAAAATAAATGCACTATACTTATTCGTCGCTTACTGAGCATCACGTTATCCGAACATGACTCTAGCTAGCCGTAATCGTCTAGTGGTTAGGACATTGCGTTGTGGCCGCAATAACCCAGGTTCGAATCCTGGTCTCGGCACATTGTGCTATATGTAGTTCTTGTTGTTTTGAGTCGTATTTTGGGATTCTACATTCAATTTTACTTCCAGGGTAACAGGTTGGCAAACATAATCACGCAGTCATCATAAACTGTAGATTAAATGCAGGATCAATGCACTATACTTATTCGTCGCTTACTGAGCATCACGTTATCCGAATATGACTCTAGCTAGCCGTGATCGTCTAGTGGTTAGGACATTGCGTTGTGGCCGCAATAACCCAGGTTCGAATCCTGGTCTCGGCAGATTGTGCGATATGTAGTTTTTGTTGTTTTGAGTCGTATTTTGGGATTCTACTTTCAATTCTTTTCCAGGTTAACATGTTAGCAAACATAATAACGCACTGCAGTCATCATAAACTGAAGATTAAATGCAAAATAAATGCACTATACTTATTCGTCGCTTACTGAGCATCACGTTATCCGAACATGACTCTAGCTAGCCGTGATCGTCTAGTGGTTAGGACATTGCGTTGTGCCCGCAATAACTCAGTTTCGAATCCTGGTCTCGGCAGATTGTGCTATATGTAGTTTTTGTTGTTTTGCGTCGTATTTTGGAATTCTACATTCAATTCCATTTCAGAGTGACAGGTTACGAATCATAATCACGCAGTCATTATAAACTGTAGTTTAAATGCAAGTTCAATGCACTATACTTATTCGTCGCTTACCGCGTAACACGTAATCCGAACATGACTCTAGCTAGCCGTGATCGTCTAGTGGATAGGACATTCCATTGTGACCGCAATAACCCAGGTTCGAATCCTGGTCTCGGCAGATTGTGCGTTATGTCGTTGTTTTGAGTCGTATTTTGGGATTCTACATTCAATTCGTTTCAAGGGTAACAGGTTAGCAAACATAATCACGCAGTCATTATAAACTTCAGATTAAATGCAAGATCAATGCACTATACTTATTCGTCGCTTACTGAATAGCACGTAATCCGAACATGACTCTAGCTAGCCGTGATCGTCTAGTGGTTAGGACATTGCGTTGTGCCCGCAATAACCCAGGTTCAAATCCTGGTCTCGGCAGATTGTGCTATATGTAGTTTTTGTTGTTTTGCGTCGTATTTTGGGATTCTACATTCAATTTTACTTCCAGGGTAACAGGTTGGCAAACATAATCACGCAGTCATCATAAACTGTAGATTAAATGCACTATACTTATTCGTCGCTTACTGAGCATCACGTTATCCGAACAAGACTCTAGCTAGCCGTGATCGTCTAGTGGTTAGGACATTGCGTTGTGGCCGCAATAACCCAGGTTCGAATCCTGGTCTCGGCAGATTGTGCTATATGTAGTTTTTTTTGTTTTGCGTCGTATTTTGGGATTCTACATTCAATTTTACTTCCAGGGTAACAGGTTGGCAAACATAATCACGCAGTCATCATAAACTGTAGATTAAATGCAAGATCAATGCACTATACTTATTCGTCGCTTACTGTGTAGCACGTAATCCGAACATGACTCTAGCTAGCCGTGATCGTCTAGTGGTTAGGACATTGCGTTGTGCACGCAATAACCCAGGTTCGAATCCTGGTCTCGGCAGATTGTGCTATATAATAGTTTTTGTTGTTTTGCGTCGTATTT